>SCDZ01000476.1:0-64240 GCA_004143845.1 Drosophila lacertosa | reverse complement strand
GGCCACCTCGGGCTGCAAGAACCGTTATGGCGCCGCCTTCGACTACCCCAACTTGTGCTATGCCAAGGAGATCTACGACAACGAGAAGATCGTCGCTGATATCAGGACTTTCTAAGAAATGGGAGAAGGAGCGCATGAAAAGCTGATGAATCAACACTTTTGAAATGTTATACAAAGCCTTGAGTAATAAATCATAATTTAAATAAACGTATATTTAACGACACTTTTGCTTGCTCTCACTTCGCAACAAGTTGGCAGGTCTGCAGTATAAAATAAAAATGTTACGCGAGGCGCTGCGAATCGGCAGCCGACGCAGTCTCAGCTATAAATCTGTGCGGCGTCCCAATTTGAGTGCAGTGTCTGGCGTGGGCAATGTGCAGCCGGAGCTGGCGCCGAAGGCGAAGCCGGAGCAGCCAACTGTCGGCACTCAGGCTGGTGGCAATGGCGCGGGTAACCTGATCAAGCAGCTGACCGCCAGGGTGATGGCAACGGGACCGATTACCGTGGCCGAGTACATGCGCGAGGTGCTGACGAATCCGCAGGCCGGCTACTACATGAATCGAGATGTGTTTGGGCGCGAGGGCGACTTTATAACCTCGCCGGAAATATCACAGATCTTTGGAGAGGTGCGCGATTTGAACACTTGTGTCTACTGTTTATTTAAATAGCTCTTTCCCGCCAGCTTGTGGGCGTCTGGCTGCTGAACGAATGGCAGAAGCTGGGCAGTCCGTCGCCTTTTCAGCTGGTCGAATTGGGGCCGGGTCGCGGCACTCTGGCACGTGATGTGCTTAAGGTGCTGACCAAGTTCAAGACGGGCGCCCAGTTCAGCATGCACATGGTCGAGATTAGTCCGTATCTGAGCGAGGCGCAGGCTCAGCGCTTCTGCTACAAGTACGAGGCGGTGCCGGAGGAGGCGCAGCTGCCGCACTACCAGATTGGCACCACGGCCACGGGCACGAAGGCCTTCTGGCATCGCCGGCTGGAGGACGTGCCGCCGGGCTTTTCGCTGGTGCTAGCGCACGAGTTCTTCGATGCGCTGCCCGTGCACAAGCTGGAGCTGGTCAACGACCAGTGGCAAGAGGTGCTCATTGATGTGGCCGATACACCGGCATCGGAGCCAAAGACAGCCGATTTTCGGTACGTTCTATCCAAGGCGCAGACGCCAGTGTCGCGTTTGTTTAAGCCGGTGCCGGAGGAGACGCGTCCATGTCTGGAATATTCGCTGGAGGCGGAGCGCCACGTGGGCATGCTGGCCGAACGTCTGGAGAAAAAGGGCGGAATTGCGCTTATCATGGACTACGGACACTTTGGCACGAAAACCGACACGTTCCGCGCCTTTAAGCAGCACGCACTGCACGAGCCGCTGCTGGCGCCGGGCACGGCGGACCTAACGGCCGACGTTGATTTCAGGCACTTAAAGTACGTGGCGGAGACGCGTGGCCACATCCACTGCTTTGGACCGGTGCAGCAGGGGGACTTTCTGAAGGCCATGCAGGGCGAGGTGCGACTGGAGCACCTGCTGGCCAATGCGTTGCCCGAGAATCGGAACTTAATACGCTCCGGCTATGAGATGCTAACCGATGCCAAGCAAATGGGCAGCCGCTTCAAGTTTTTGGCCATGTTTCCGGGCGTGATGGCCGCCCATCTAGACAAGTATCCAGTGGCGGGCTTTGGATAATATAATTTTATTATTTATACATACATACATATATTTAATCTGTTCTACACAAGATCTACTTAAAATGCTTCTACTTCCTTTGGAATGCGGCGTTAATGGTCTGCATCTCAGGGGTGGTGAACTGCAGAACGGCGCTAATCGCGTTCAGCATGTGACGTTTGTCGTCGGCGTCCCGGGTCACAATGAAACTTATAATGACGTTCTTCAGGTACTCCAGATTGGCGCCTTCACGCGTCTTGCAACGCTCGAGTCTGAATGGAAAAGATAAAAGAAAATTAAATGAAATGAGATAACCTTTAGGTTGCGACTCACCTGTCAACCTGCTCCTCGAGCAACTCGATCTTCTCGTGCATCTCCTGCTGCGCCGTCACCTTGTCCTGTATCGCCTTGCGCAGCGTGGACTCGGCCGCGTGCTTCGACTTGCGCAGCGCCGTAATTTCAATGTCCTTGCGCGCCAGCTCGTTGGCGTAGTGCAGCATGTGGCAATTCTCGCCCAGCGACAGCTTTTTGGGCTTGACTTTCAGCTTCGCCTCGCGCTCCCCTTCCAACACCTCCACGCTGTCCGCGTCTGACGAGTAGGCGAACGTTTCACTGGTCTCTAAGGGCGAAGCGTTGGGCTTGTGGAATACCTCGAACGACGTTTGCAGCGTTTTAATCTCCTGCTCCTTCTCATCGAGCAGCTGCAGCGAACGCTGGCGCTGCTTCTGCAGCAGCTGTTCCAGCTCGTTGAGCTTGCAGCGCGTCTCGTTCTCCAGCTCCGCCTTGGCCTCCTGCCACTTGGCGCGCTCATTCTTGAGCGCCAGTCGCATCTTGTCGCTCTGCTGCTTCAGTTCGAGCTCGGCCTCGTCAATGTTGCGGTTGAGCACTTGCACCTTGTCCTGCAGCGTCTGTATGTGCGTCTGCTGCAGCTGAATCTTCTGCTCTAGCTGCGAGCGATGCTGCTTGTTGTTGTCCAGCAACTGCTGCAGGCTCTGCAGCTGCTGCTCACACTGCACGTGGTTGTCGACGTTTGCCGCCGCATTGCCGCCGCCCAGCACCTGGCTGAGGTCCATGGGATTCGAGGAGCGTGCATTGGCACTGGTGAGCAGCTTCTTCAAGCGCACAATCTCATCCACCAGAGCGCCCATGTCGGCGTCGCCATCGTTGAGCAGTCGCGGTGCGGGCGCCTTACGCGTCTGCATCTGCTCCAATTCAAGCAGCTGCTGTTTGAGCGCATGTATGCTCTCCTGATCCTGCTGGCGCAAGCGATCGTAGCTGCCCACTGTGTTGCTTAGCTCGGCGAGGCGCGCCTCCAAATTGGCCACACGATCCTCGTGCAGCGCCGCCTGGCGACGGCTCTGTTCCTCGGCGCGCAGCACGCGTCGCTGCTCCTGCTTGATGGCCACCGCATGCTGCTCCTTGAGCTGCTGCATCTCCAGTCGCACCTGTTGCAGCAGCGCGCTGCTGTCCATGGCCGCGGCGGCGGTCGACGATTGCTCCGCCTTGGCCTGGCACTGCTTGAGCTGGGCACGTGCCTCCTTTAGCTGCAGCTGCAGCTCCCGCAGGCGACTGTTCTCGGCCTCGTTGCTGGCGAACTGCGTCTTGAAGTTGTTCAGCTGCATCTCGATGTTCTCTTTGAGATGACGCTCGTCCGCGTACAGCTTTTGTAGCTCGCGAAGCATTATCATTTGATTGTTGGTTTCCTTTTCGCGCTCCTGCCGCTCGATGATCCACTTGGCCTTCACCTCATCCACGTCGTTTTTGGCACGCTGCGCCTGCTCCTTGGCCTTGCCGTGCAGCTCCTGTATGCTCTGCTCCTTGAGCGCTATCTGAGCGCGCAGCTGCTTCTTGTCGCCCTGGAACGATGCCTCCATGCGCGACTTTTCCGCCGAGAGCGTGGCCAACGAGTTCATCAGCGTAATAATCTGCGTCTGCAGCTGGCCCTTGTCATCGTTGCTTCCAGACGCATCACTGTCATTACTATTACCATTACCATTGCCATTGGCTGTGGCTGTGGCCCCGTCGGCAGCATCTCCGCTGGCTTGGCCATCGGTTGTCGTCGCGGCAGAGTCCTTATCCTTGACGCCTGTGGCCTCGGCATGCGCCACCAAACTTGTTTCGAGCGCCTCCTTCTCCTTGAGCAGGCCCTTGTACGCAGTGACCACGTCTGCAATTTCAATTAATCAATTAGCAATTAGCTTTATTGTTTTGTTTATTGCACTACGATTCACCTTTGAGTCGCTTCTCGTAGCGCGACAATTGCTCCTTCTGCGTGGCCACCAGCGCCTCCAGGTCGCGCTGTCTTTTATCCATCTCGCATTAGTACACAACACAATTAATAAACAGTTTTTTGCAACACACAACTGAATTTATTTTTTTTCTCGTGGCATTTTGGCACAATTTCAATTAATAAAAGATGAACGCAGCTGTCGGTGCGACTGCTTAATACCCTGCACTCAAGTTGGACGCGTGAAAAGGTTTGTTTGTTTTGCACTTTTATTCGTTTGGAATTGTGTTTGTGTTTTTCAGATTGTATGTTTTTAAACAGGTGTTTACTTAAATTTTGTTCAAAATGTATATGGTGTTTAAAGTTTTTTATATTTGTGTAATACATAATTATAGAAGGTATAATATCAAAATAAATTTGCAATACATCTGAGAAACTAGAAAATAACACGTCGAACTGAATCGTCTTGTAATAAATATTTATGTACATCAGTTATCAAGTTAAAAAAAACTTAAATATCATTATTTTCCTATTGACGTTTTAAATTTTGGTTAAATATAAGTAGCAAAAGGATCCCATATCTTGTTGTTACAAATCGATGTATTAGCTAATATGCTACAAATGACAAACATCTACACTTTAGTCAACAGCTGTTAGTAACCCTGCCAACTTGTTTTTATTATTATACTATACTACTTTCTACTTTAAAGGTATTTCGACGGTTATTCGGCGCCTTCTTCTTTCATCATTTGTTCAATTAAACGTTTGCGCTCTTCGGCCTGGCGCAGCTTACGCATAACGAGATCCTCATAGTCCCGAGGTGTTGCAGCCGTCGTAGGCACAGTGGGTTTTTTTTGTGCCGGCGGCGTGACCCACTGGAAAGTCAAAGGATTTTCAGGATTTCCCTTTTCATAAGCCAGCACCATATCGCAGGCCTCGCGTGTCTTTAGCTCCACCATGGCGCGACCGCGTATTTTCGTGTTCATGACCAACGCCAACACCTCACCATATTTCTTGAGGTACTGCATAAGCTGGTCTTGCGTGTAGCCACCGTTGCTGGTATCTCCCTTGTCCACCTTCCATTTAATCTTGATGCGATGCTGTGCGGAGTCGAACGTAGTCTTTTGCTGTTGCTGCTGTTGCTTTTGCTCGTTGTAGTTGCGTTTTAGCTGCTCCCGCATGGCCTGCTGCTCCTCCTCCAGCAGTTTGGAGCCCTCGCGCCGCAAGCGTTCGATCTGCTCCTGCAGCACCTCCTCATCGCTCTTGCGCACTGTGCTGTACGGCTGTCCAGCTTGCAGTTTGTGCAGCGCTGCGCGTTCCCTCTGCTCAAGTTCCTCCTTCAGCTTTTGTCGTTTGCTGTCCAACTGTTTGGTGCGCAGCTCGGCTGCTTTTTTCGCCTTGAGCACCTTGTCGTAGGCGGCACGCGCTGTGGCATCACTGAGTATCTCCAGGGCTTTTGAGAGCTCATGGAAGCGCTCCGCCGCCTGTGGATTGTCTGGATTCTTATCCGGATGGCAGTCGAGGGCGCGTTTTCGATACGCTTTGCGTATCTCAGCCTGCTCGGCTTCGATGGACACGCCCAGCAAGTCGTACAGATTCACATCACTGTACTTCTTGTTCGCCATAGTCTTGGATATAACTACCAAATAAAATAAATATACAAATTTTGCAAACGTTTTGCGATTTGTTTACAACGCGCGGTGAGGTAGAATCAGCTGTTCTGTGCGATAGGTTGGCAGCGCCGCGGCGCAACGTGTGGCCCATTTGTATTATATGAATAATCTCGTATAATGTAGAATAAAAAAACCGCGTTATAGCACAGGCACACAATGAGTATTTACCACGACGAGGTTGAGATTGAAGATTTCGAGTACGACGAAGAGGAGGAAATGTATTACTATCCCTGTCCCTGCGGCGATCGGTTTCAAATATCGAAGGTAAGCGCACACCCAACGCAACTTTTGGCAGTTATTATTAACGTTGTCTATTTCCTCAGGAGGAGCTCATGGAGGGCGAGGAAGTCGCCACATGCCCAAGCTGTTCGCTTATCGTAAAAGTCATATACGATCCGGTAAGCTCGATACTTAAATAACGCAATGCTTACCAATTAAACATTTGAATTCCTCTTTGCCAGGACATGTTTCAGGCGGAGGAGGATGAGTCAGCGGTGTTGAACGAGAAGCTTAGCGAGCTGAAGCTGGAGAAAAACTAGGCTCGTGGCTGGTGTTAAATTTTGTGTGTGTAATTAATAGGTTTTTTATTTGTATACTTCGCCTTAATGTAAATAATACGTTGACTAGTAAACAATTAGTTTTTAAATTATACGTAAGCGCAAAATCTATTGTTTATGTATTCGATTTCCTGAAATTCATGTTTGAATATACAAAGGGTTCCAAGATTTCAATTGCAGAGCAAAAATTATTTCTGTGGTAATTTTAATCATAATTAAAAAATTCGGACATTTGACTGTTAGACTTAAAATAAAAAAACAATTATAATTGTAAATATATAAATACTTATAGCACTGAGCGCTTTCTATTGACAATGAATTGTACATAAGAGCGTGTTTAATTGAATTATAAATTTGGGAAAAGAGGAACTATTGTAAGCACTAGTTTGTTCAGGAAATGTTAGTGGGTTGCATAGAAAATATACTTAATCATGGAAATTTTTCGCCTTTACTTTCTGCTTATGAATTAGGTAGTCGACTTAAGTATAAGCATTAGATATTGTTACGAGTCATGCAGCTTTTATGGAGAGCGTGCTCCTTCAGCTATATATTTGAATATAATCGCATAAATGCCGGCATGTAGGTGAAAGAATGGTTCATGTGCAACTAGGGATAATACATTTGCTTGCGAGTGCAGGCGCCCACTACTGTTCCAGCCATGATCCACTAACGTTATTCGGTGATTTTAGCTGCAATTAATTAAAGAATAGAGTGTGTGGTGTAATAGTGGGTCTGGCAAACTTACCTTTATGTTGAACTGCTTTAATGTGCCCTCCAGTGCTATGGCATTGCCTGAAAAGTATGCAGCAATGGCATTGTGCAGCAGAATGAGCTGCTTGTGCATCACTTTGATCTACGTTGACAAAAAGAAAAATTGAACAACATAAAATGGGGCTATGAGCTGGCGCAAAACTTACGCGATTCTCGTCGAGAAATTGCATCTTGACTGCAACATCGCCACGCAGTTTCTCATACATGTCCTTGTGATGCGCATAGCTGCGCTGGGTCTCCTCCAGCGAGGTCGCCGCCTGTGTTAACTCTGGCTTTGTGTTTTCCAAGTCCATTCGGTAGGCATCGAATTCGATTCTGCAATAAGTTATGAATCAGCTATTTATATAAAGAAATCAATAGGCTTCTGGACTTACCTAGCCGTCTCGTATTGTCGTATCGTCAGCAGGGTATCATCTATGGTCTTGTTGCACAGCGTGTTCACCGATGAAATGAAAAAGTTTAACGCATTTAAGAGGAGTTCGCCGTTTTTGGTCAAGTTTCGTTGCGTTTCCGAGTTGCAAATGAACTCCTTTTGCAGCTCGGGATTCTTTTGCGCCAGATCGGCAAAGGCATCGGCCAGCGATTGCTGCGAAACGACCACATGCTGAAAGTGTGAGCTAAACGCGCGTGTCAAACGTAAAATGGACAAATATTTTCTTTGGGTCTCGCGCAACTGTTCGATCTGTGCCTCCAGCTCCGAGTCAACGGTGCGCTGAGACTTGCCCAGTTTTTCGAGCATTATCTGCCGCGTGCACTTATACGTGGATATGCTCCAATTCTTGATGCTGTCAATCTTGGAGGCACTCGTCCGTATAAGGCTGCTGCTTCCGTCTGTTGATGTCAGAAAGCCATTGGTTGTCGTCTGTGGACTTATCGGCGACATCGGTGTTGTGGGCGCTGCGTAAAGAAAGCAAAATCCAAATGTTAATCATAAATTCGTCTAATTGGGTAATTGGTAACGCACCTGAATGGTTTCGTAATGGCAAACTGGTGGTCGTGCTTAAAGGAATGGCTGTTCCTATGCTGTGACTGCTAGTACTACCGCTCAAGCCCATTCCCATGCCCATCCCCATGCCTAGGCTGACGCCCTCTGTGCCTGTGTGGACGGCGGCGCAGCTGTCGTTCATTGACGGTGTGTCTTTGAGCATTTCATGTATGCTACGCTCACGTTCCGCCATGCTTTCGCGTTTCGCGTTACCTTATCAGTGAGTAATATGCTTTAATTACACCAGAAAAATCGTTGACTGTGTCTGGAGGGGTAGCTACGGAGATTAGTTGTTTCGCAGTGTCCCACTGTGCACGAGAATCGATATTGTACGGTAGCTCAAGTGTTACAAATGCTTTCACGTTTATTATGCACAACAGTAATAGTTATTTGCAATTGCAGCGCAGCCGCAATTACAATTTAAACTTATTTTGAGCACAGAAAAAGCATTGGCTTAAAAAGGACTCGGTGTGACCGCTTTGCCGGTTATGTGAAAATACCAAATTTCCCACCTTCCTGAAAACGCAACCAAGTGCGCATTTGATTGACCAAATTTAAAAGTGTTTATTTTGCTATGAATTTGTATAAACACTATTTTAAAATAAGTATTTTAAATAAACTTGTCACACTGAAATATAAAAAATATATGATTGGCTCAAAAGAGTGGCAGCACTGGTTTCGCTCTGGTCCATGTCTTCGAGTAATGTGAATGGCAAACAAAGGCAACACATTGTCTTTTTTCGGGGGGTTTTAGACAAACAGTGCTGGAGTTCCGGTGTTATCAAATATTTTTGATTTCTTGTTGCTTTAAAAATATTGGTTTTATTTTGAGACTGCAACATATATGTGTATAGGCGTTGACTGTGATAATGACACCTTTACAAATTGTTTTGGGCTTGGGCTGCGTAATTGCAGCTGCAGCCGTTGCAATCTATTATAATTTGCCCGATCGGCAGCCGGCTCATCGGGCAAATTCTAGCAGATCTGCCAACTGTAGAACTGACAACGGTGTTAATCGACAAGGTCACGGAGCGTTTCGAGCCAGGTAAAAGTTTCCGAATATCTTGTTTGCAAACACGCTAATTGGATTTGTGATTGCATTTTAGCAAACCCGGCGACAGCTGCGCGGTGTGCCTCAATCCAATGATAAGTGCGAACATGCATACAATGACGTGTGGCCATGCACTGTGCGAGTCCCCCTGCTTTGAAAATTACCGCTGCCTGCGGCGCAAATGTCCGCACTGCTTTAAGACCGTTCTACGCATCGATTTACCCGGCGACAACTGTCCCATCTGCTGCCAGCCCATGGAGTCGGAGACCATGACGTACTTGAAGTGTGAGCACGCTATACACACCTCGTGTCTGGAAACCTGCAAAAAGAACAATTACAAAATTTGCGCTGTTTGCAAATCGAGTTTTTAGAGGACTGTATGCACAAACCTTACTAGAAACGATAAGCAATACAAAAGACAATTTCAGGCGGCACAAACTAAGCTATTAATATATATGTACATATGTACATACATACATGTGCAATATATATTGCACTTAAAATGTTATCATTTACACAGGTTAAGTGCCTTTTAGAATAGTGTTCACAAAAAGAAACACTTTTATTGTAAACAATTAAACGCTGCCTAATTCAATAAATGCCTAAAGAAATGCCTCCAGCACGGGTGAAGCTCGTTGTCGCCAATTGTCACGCCAGCGCAGCTCCTGGAACGTCTGCAGGCTGCGACCGAAGCGCAGGCGAGTCTCGATGATGCTGGGATTGTTGGGAAAGTGCTCGAACCAGATGCGCAGTTGCTCGGCCAGCTCCGCATGATCGCTGAATACAAAGCCGTTTTCGCCGTGCTTGACCAGCTCGTCCAGACTAAGGTTGAGAGTGGAAGGATTTAAGTCAATTTCGAACGGTTTTATAATCTCCCAAGTGCTTACCATTTAAAGTTGTACGCACAGACGGGCAGGCCGCTGCCGAACATGTCCACTACTTTCATTGGAAGATCCAGCCCGCTGGTGCTCCAGTGCAGGCAAACTCCAAGATCGGCACTGGCCAAAACACTTGGATAATCCTCGGCTTCTAGCCAGGGCGTAACGATTGACACCTTTTGCCACTGCAATTTGGCAATTTGTGCCTCGTACTGAGACTTTTGTGGCCCTTTCCCCGTGATGATGCACAGCAGCGACGGATAGACATTTGGCTCGGCGACGGCAACGCTCTCATAAGACTCCAGCGCCTGCAGCAGTATGCCAAAGTCCTCGTCCGGTGTCCAGCTGGTGCTGGAGACGAGTATCGCCTGTCGCTGCGGCTTGTACAGTACCGTGCCGTTCGCCAGCTTTTGAGTGAGTGCCGTCGATTCCAGCATGCCCGACTGCTTCAGGTCCGCGTAGCACTGCGGCATGAATTGAGCATAGTCTTTGGATAGCTTCATGAACAGCTCGTGCTTTTGGGCCAACTCAATGGGATGGAACTGGGCCGGCGCCCGATCGTACAGCACAGTGACTGGCCTGCAAGCAAACCCTTAGACATTAGTTCACAAAGTTAATCTACTGCTGCTGCTTGCTCACCCAATGTTCCAGTTGCGCTGCAGATCCTCCTTCATTGCCTTTGTGACACAGAAGTGCGTGTGCGCCTTGGCGCCGAAGTATCGTTCCAGCCGCTTAGTCAGACGGATGAGCCGGCTCTGCTCGCCGCCGGCCATGCCCAGGGCCAGCACTGTGTAGCTGTAGTTGTGCCAATCGATGGCCAGCTTGGTGCGCGTCAGCGCACAGTATAAATAGCAGACGATCAGCGTGGGTATACCTGGCGGATTTTGGACGAGTAGAAAATTGGGTCGCCTTATAGAGATAAGCGCCATCAGCAGGCTCAATGTCTGCCAGATCGCTTTGAAAAGCAGCCGCAGTTTGGGCGTTAGATTCGTGATGGGCACCGCAGGCAGTTCGTGTATTTTGCACTTGGGCTGCGCTACGGTCAGCGCATCCAGCGGTCGTGTCTCCATGTAGCCAATAATGTCTACATTGTAGTTGTCTTCGAGCAGACTTTGCGCATGGTATTGCATACGTGGACTACGTCCGATGTCGCCCAGCACAATGACGCAAGCGTTGCGTTTTCTCAGTTGTAGCTCCACCATTCCGGTGTTGTTGTTGCCCACCGAGCCGGCGCCAAAACTGGATGCTAGCCTGCTGCACTTTCTTCAGCCGCTTCGCTTATATCTCGCTGCAGCTGATATGCTATGTGGATTTCAGTTGTTGGATCTCAGTTGTTGTTGTTGGCCAATAAGCTCGTTATTGTGGCGGTCCAGCGATACACGATCGAAAGACATTCGATATATCGATAGTTGATCAGCTGTTGCTTGTTGTCGGTGCGTAGTGTGACCAGCTACTTGACGAACAGCTCAAATGAGCATAACAGCGCGCCGGCAGCGCAATTGAGCATTTAAGAACTGTTAAATGCGCACTGTTATGTACCATGGCTTATGTTATGTCAAATTCAAATGTTCTCTCAATGTTGACGTGCTAGGACGTGCCGCGGCATAACGCAAAGCAGTTGATTGTATTGAGCGTGTGTGCTTTAGGTGTCCCCAACAGTGCGTTTACGCGCGTACGTGTGTTTTGTGTGTGCGTGTGCGTGTGTGTTACTTACTGAATGCCCTCTAAGGCAACAACAGCGAATGCTTAAAAATGCATGAGTGTCAAGTGCACGTCTAAATTAACAACAACAAGAAACGACAACAACAATAGCACAAACCAGAGCTAGCTTGGGCAGGCTTTGCAGCGGTTAACGGCGCAACCCGTCTGGCCGTTGTTTTTCGTTGCCGCCTGCAATGCGGCTAAATTTGCCGGTAAGTGAATGGGCCCAAAAATACGCAATTTTGTTTTGGTATTTCGCTTTTATCCACACACAAATTCGCCGGCATAACAAAGCGAACGACGCACAAACAGCCCCACCTGCAACCGCTGCCGCCTTTTGGCGTGTTGGCGCCGTCGCTGTTTCGAAATTCTGTTAGACTACCCGCAAAAATGTCAATTGTGTATGTGTGTGCGTGTGTGTGTGTGTGTGTACTTTTCGGTATTTGTTGTTTGCCGCCATTAACAAAGACTACGCGCTAAAAGTATGCAGCACTGTTTTTTGTTTAAAACACTTTTGTTGAAAATTATTTTTAAATTGTTTAGTATAATGTATAACGGGATATATGCGCAGTCTGTAATAAATACACACACACACACACATATGCATATAGTTTATCCCATTAGAAAATTGTCTGCATCGTCTGCGTTGCCAGACGAGACACAAGCACAGAGACGGGCTCATCATCAGCCCAGCCCCCTGCCGCTGCCCCGCCCCCGCCCGCCCCTCGTCAGCCACTTGGCGCAGGCAAATAGCCCAAAAAGCCGCCCGGAGAGTCAACGTCAGAGCCACCCCCAATGGCAACGACTCGGGCTTTCAGCAACTCGGGTCTGAATGGCTGCGTTGGGTGGTGGAGTGGAGTGGAGTGGTTTGGGTGGTTGCAACTTTACGCCGTTGATTTTTGATTTTCTATTTTTTATTTTTTTTTTAGTGCATGGCAAAAGTTTCGTGTCGCGTTTTGTTTTACATTTGGCATCGAAAAGTTGCCGCAAATGTCGCCGGTCCAGACGCAGACCTCCGATTTGAAATGTTAACCGTAAAATATGCATATTTATGCAACTATTTCTATGCAAGATTGCCCAATTATAAAATACCCTGTAAATAAAAAAAAATAAAATAATTAACAAAATATAATTTGTTTAAGCGTGTTTAAAGTTAAAAGATTTATCGACTGAAAATTTAAATTTATTTATTATTCATATTTAAATATAACTTTTTCTGTTTAATAACATATTTTTTAAAAATATTTTTTTAATTAATTAATTTTATATAAATTTATTAATTGCTGACTCTATGCTGTTTTTTCTTGCAGCCTCTTTAAACATATCATAACGGATTAAATATATATACATATGGATTTGACTGAAAGTGGGCAGAATACTGCTAAGAAAAAAAGACTTATAAACTTGGCGATCTATTGAGAAATCGTTTATATTGTTTCCACGTGCTAATTGGACTAACTTTAATTAACTGCGCGCTGCGTTTGGTAAGTTCCCAAGTTGCATGCAACTGCAGCGCGTTTGTGGCATGCCACGCGGGCACATCATTTGAATAATTTGCTGCCACGGGCGGAGGGAAGGAGAAGGGGGAGAGGAGGAGGCTGTGCAGAATGTGGCGGCGCGTGTCTAGACGCGACAAACAAACTAACGCAATTTGCTACAGCAACAAGGAATGGGAAGGGGGAGAGGGGGGGAGTGATAGCAAAGCAACCGCTGTGTGCAGCTGGCTGGCAAATACTCGGCGTATCCTAAACAAACTTCCGCCTCGACGGCGCACAGACCAAATATGTAGCTTGGCTATAATTAAAGAAGTGCAGCGTGGCTATTTTTGTTGTTTGCCGAAGACGCTGAGCCAACAATCGGCGCCAAGTGCCTTTGTGACATTTGCCCAAAAAACAGCAGAGCGGAAAACAGAATGAAAAACATTCAGACAAACGAAACATGTGCGCTACGATCTACTTATGTAGGTATAAAGATCTATCTGATATCTATTAGGGATTACTTTTGGGTTCTGCCTGCAGTTCAAGTGCGTTCAAATTTAGCAGCGGATGTTTCAGCTTCTTATAGCAAGTGTGTGTGCACACATGTGTGTGTGTTGTTGTTGTGTGTGTGTGTGTGACACACGTGACAAAGCATTTCGAGTTAACTCAAGTCAACAACTTGCCTCATTTAGAAGGCAACAAACAAAACCAGCTGAGGTAATATATAACCTTTAATTTGGTTTGTTATAAGTTTAAATAGCATTCCCCGGAAAACTTCAAGAGTTGAGCCTTATAATATAAAATAGGATTTGCCAATAATCTTTTTAAATAGTTCATATCAATCATTTACAACTTTAAGATTTATTTTTGATTATGAAGTCAAAAAGGTTAAAAAGGTTTATTTAACTGACAGGTGCTTTAAGTAAAAAATTCACTTAAGATCTTGTCTAGCCTTGACATAATTAATAGGAATAACAATTGGCCTTCAAGACGGCTATTTAAATATTTTGATTATTTTCCAAGAAGTCAGCAGAACTCAAGATTTAAATACACTGAAGGAAAAAAATACACAACTAAGAACTGTTAAGAATAATTTAGGATGTCAAATTTAATAGAATAGAGAATAGAAAAAAATAATTTTACAATTGAGCCTTTCTTTCGAATGTTATATATTTATATATATTTAATTTATAGTTTAAAAAAATACAATATATTTACTCTTTCATTTCGGAAAACATTTCTAAATGCTGCAGGCTTTTCTCTCTGTGTACACCTTGTTGACCATTTCCATAATTAGCCGTCAGTTAAACCAGAGCAGGCAATAAAATTATTTCAAGCAAATTTGGCTTCTTGGAAACAATTGAGCTGCGCCGAGGCACGAAAAAGGCGGCAAGTGGACAACAATGTGGTGCAAGGGGCAAGTGGCAAGTGGCAGGAGGCAACTGGCAAGAGGAGTGTTGTAAGAAAGGCAACAAGCGACAATGACAACGACAACGACAACGACAACAACTGAGGGACAAGTCCGAAAGTGACGCCAATGACGTTGATGGCGCCTCGCAACGATGCGAGTTATCCAAAGTTGCCAACGGGCATTTTTCCCGTTTTTTCCTCCTCGTTGTTGTTGTGCAAACGCAGAAATGGACAGTTGAAATGGAATGGGATGGGTTCTGTCAACTGCAGCGACAACTGCGATGGCGACAGTGGAAAGAAGAAGACGTCGCTTTCGCCTCCATACGAAACAATTTATGCATGAACGGAAACGGAAAGGGAGCGGGGGGTGTTGGGTGGGGGAGTGGGGGTGGGGCTGGGGCTGGGGCTGGTTTTGCGTCAACTGCAAAAATGTTATTAAGTTGTGTTGCTGTTGTTGTTGTTGTTGCGTTTGTTGCTGTTGCCTTTGGGGCAACATTTTGCACCTTTGCCGTTTATTGTGACATTATGCTTTAAATAATGGCTAACAACAACACGAACAAAAGCAAACACTTTTTAGAACAACTAGCAATAAGCACAAAAAGGGTTGTTGTTGTTGTTGATCCTTTTTTAGTGGCTGCCATTTTTTTGTTTGTGTGTGTTTTGGTTTTGGTTTCGTGTTTTTTGTTATGATACCCTCCGCCCAAAAGAAAATGGAATTGGTTAAATGACATGGCCATAATAATGTTATTAAAGAGGATTTTGTGACCCCACAAAACGAACACATTTATTATTGATCCAACTAAGAGCTCAAGATATTCAATTTGTTAAATATTTATGCATATTTCGTTGGCATAAAAGTTTTTACATAGAATGAGAAAACAAGTTTTAAGTAGAATAAATTTTGATAAATTTCAAATTCAATTTTGTGCTAAAAAATATTTATCTTTCTATCCAGTCAACTTTAATACCCACAAATCAACAGGGTATTAGTTAGTCGTGTTTGCTCTGCAGACCTTTTGACTGCCCTTTTTCTCATTTTGGGCGTATTTTGGCATTTTGTTTTGATTAAAATGGAACCACAAACCCACAAAAAAATCAAGGGAAATAGAAGCTTGAGCGTCGAATAGAGTAAAGGATATGTTGAGGTGAGGGGAAAGAGGAAGCAAAGCCACAAAGTTAATGGAAAGATTGGAGTCGAGTGAAAAACATGCTGATTAAAATGTTCAGCAAATGGAAATTAACAGATGTAAAAGATTTTGCTGCAAAAAGAGAGAAATGATTTATAAATATATATGCAAAAAAATAAACTGAAAAGGTTTTAAAGTAAATATTAAATTCTACTTTGATGTCTGTTTGCAATGTTTGAAAATAAATAAAAGGCATAAAGGATAAAGAGATAAACGTATATATATTTTGAATAAGATTTTCTTTTGTGAATGTTTTGTGAGAGTTGTTTAACTTTCATGTGCACTCATTTTAAAGAATATATGTTTATATTGACACAAAAGCAGACAAGAAAATTTCATATTTATATTAAAAAAAAAGGAGTTAATAAATAAGGAAAGACGCAGTTGGAATAATCAGTTTTTCATATATTTTTAATCAAAAAGAGGCAAAACGGTAGTTTTATAAAACTTTTCATTGTCCTTAACTTAAAAATTAACTATTAAAATCAAGCCTAAAACAAATGTTGAACAATGTCTTTTTCGCATCTCATTAAAAGTGTCTAAATATTAATTGTAGTCATAAAAGGAGAACCCAAAAACAAAAGTATTCAAATAATTAATACAAAAAGTAATTTGCTGTCCATGCTATGGTTATTATAATACACTCTGAGAATGCAATTAAAATAAATTATGCATATTAATAAGGAGCCACAAAACATGTTTGTATTAAAGTTAAACACGAAACAGAAAAGAAAAGAAAATTATAAAAAATAAAAAGGAGAAACTAAAAAAAAAAAAAATGTTGTGAAACTCACGTGCAGCTTGACGGCTTGTCACTTTGTCGTGGGCGTGGGCGTTGGGCGGTGGGCGTGGCAGGGCACCTACACAAGTTTGCCGCAAAGTGAGTCATTTTGAGCGCCATGCTTTGGGGTTTGGCTTTTTTGGAAAATTGGGAGTTTTCGGGCAGCTGCAGCTGCGGGCTGAAGACTTTGCCTTTGTGTTGTGGGCGACGTCGTGTCAACTTTTTTTTTTCTTTTTGGCAACTCTGTGTGCGTGTGTTTTTGCCTGGCAATTACACAGAAAGAAAACAAAAGCCTTTTAGGAAGGATGCTCGCAAATTTCAGTTGGCGCAAATAGTCTTTAAAAATAGTTAAAAAAAAAAAATAAATAAAATATAGTATTTTTGTTATTGATTTTTCTCAGCGTTAATTTTACCGACATTCAGCACAAAAATTTGTTCACATTAACAAATCAAGTCGCGTAAATTGTCTCGAATCTATGGCGAATATTTTGTCATTTCGCTAAAGTCTTCGCTCCTGCAGGAATTGAGTTGTCCCCCTTCTCTCCTCCGTGGGTTCCCTCTGCTGTCGTGTAATCAAATAAATGACTGCACCCAGGTGCGCCCTGGATGCGGCTCTTCTTGTTGCCGGTGCCTTGTCTTCATTATTGGCTTTAGTGTTCACCAGCCTGCCCCCCTTCCACCTTTCCCCCTTGATTCCCCTCGCGCCCTTCATTCACATTGTTCTGTTTCGGTTTTTAATGATGCGCAATTTGTCGTTAATTTTCGGCATTTTATTTTATGTTTTATTTTGTTTGGCGAAGATTTCTCCACATTTCACTTTGTTAGGTTGCCCCAAGGCGCCAGCTGAGCTCCTTGGAGTTCTGTCTTCCCCCCCCCCCTCTATTTGATTGGGTCCCTTTTGGTGTTTGCCATTATTTCGTGCAACTTTGTTAAGAGAGAGACAGAAAATGGGGCCCAACTTTTGTTTTATGTCTTTGGGCCGTGCGACAGTGGCGAAAAGTTTCTTGAGGCAGGGCAGCCATTAATGCGGATTTTTAGTTGCTGCTGCTATTTGATCTACGGCTCGATGTCCTTTTCAGGGCTATTAAAATGTGATTATACGCTTGCACACACAAAAGGGGCGACTTTCATTTGAAATATAGTTGAAAAACATTCTCCACTCTCGATTAATTCACAAGTCAAAATTCCGTTGAATTAAGTTTGGCGACCAAAAATCGCTTAATCTCCACTCGTTTTGTGCATGTGAGAAAGGAAGAGACAAAAGAGAGAAAGAGAGAGAGAGAGAGAGTTAACGACTTCATTAAAGTTAAATAAATGGGTATATAAAGCTTAATAAAGGCCACAGTTAAAGGCAGACTGAACTGAGGCTACAACAATAATAATAATAAACAATAATAATTGTTAATTTTATTTTAATTAAACCTTGATAGAAATATATTTCAAGCATTTAAGCATTAATTGTATTTTACTTTATTTAAATGAAAATATCAAATAACGATAAGCTCTTCTATAGTCGATATAGTCTTGCTTACAAATTTTATATACCCTCTAAAACTTAAGAGAAAATGAATATTATTTTATTATTGTTGTCTGTCACTTTAAGCCTGATATTATTTTTTAGTGGATTCCTTTTGATTCTGATTAACTTTATTTCGTATTATTTTTTACTTTACAAGTTCTATTTATTTTTTTTATAGACTACTTAAGTACAAATTTATTACATATTTTTCTAATAGTAAATTCTTCTGTTAGGTACAAAAGAGTTGATTTCTTTGGGCTACACTTTAGTGGCAATTTTTTGTAAGTCATTCTTTAACCATTACCAGACCAGAACAATGTGTCGCATTTCAGTTGTAGTATTCACTTGGTCAGTTGGTTTTCTTCTTTTCGCCTTTCAATTCTCTCGCTTTTGTGCGCTTTTATTCGCTTCTATTTGTGCGGCACCTGCTGCAGGAAATGCATTTTTTTCTCTCATACTCATTGTTTCACTTGTGAAATGCATTAATGTTAACCATTATTATTGCCCCGACTGAGGGGTGGAATGGTGAAGCAACGGGCATTGGCCCAGAGTTTTAGGACTGGCAAATGTGCAACAATTGACAACAGAAACAGGCGCCAGACGATGCCACAGATAACAAAAAAACTATCCACATGTGCGGACAAAGAGAGAGCGAGAGAGAGAGAGAGGGAGTCTGAGTGAGATAGACACAATTAAGTGTCAAGTTTTTCACGAACAACATCACGTGGCATGTTCGCCAGCGGGGCGAGGCGCATCCGACGAGTGTTTTATGCTGTTTTACATTCGTTGCCAGTTGACAGTGGGTGGGTGGAGTAAACAACTGGCCAAAGCCAGGCCAAACTTGTCGGTGGAGCATAGTTGGAGCCCGTTGCTGTCTGACATTTGTCATCCAAATCGTAGCGCAAAAAAAAATGGCAGCAAACGGAACTTGAAATGCAATAAGCGTAAACTGATAAACTAAAAAATATCCTGTTTAAAAACATTTTTAAATATATTTTCTTTGAAAAATATGATAAGAAAAATCTGTTAAAAATATTTGTAAATTTTTTTAATCGCTTAATAATTATTAAAAGTCTAAGCACTAAAAGCATTTGAAAATTAGCTTATTAATTTAATTTATAATAATAGGTTAGTTAAATTCTTTAAAAAAAAAATTAATAAATAAAATAAATGATTTAAAGTCTAAACTAAACAACTCAGATTATATCATATAGGGTATGTACATATATATAAAATAGGCTAAACGCGAACGAACTACGTCACAACGGGGCGTATGTGCAACATCCGATTTTGATGCTGCTGCAGCTGCTGTTGCTGCTGCGTCTGTTGCCACAGCAAAGTGGATTATGTGTGTTGGTGTGTGTTTGTGTGTGCATTTCATTTGCCTACCAATTTTGCTGGCGTTACCCACACCCGCGTTCCCTGCTCGGTCCTCAACATTTGCCAAACAATTGCCAACAAAAGCCGCTTACAACACTTGAGGCGCGCACATTTGTTGTTGTGGTTCTTGTTGCAGTTGTTGTTGTTGCAGTTGTTGTTGTTGTTGTTACCAACTAGACTCTGACTGCAGTTAAATTACAATTGTGCGCTTTGTTGCACACTTGTTTGCAGATTTTTGCCGCCTAACGTTCTAAACCATTTTTTTTCCTTACCCTTACTTTAAGCCCCCCCAGCTGTGGAGGCGCAGCAGGGGGATAGGGGGCGTGGTTGGGCACAGTCTGTGGATGTGTGTTTAACTCTTTATGTTATTGTCGCATTGTTTGTGCTGGCTCCTGTGTTTCAGACTTAAATGGTATAAAATGCTAATCGCATTTGCTTGATTCCATTATTGAGGTGTGTGTATTTGTGTGTGTGTGTGTGTGTGCGTGTGTGTGTGCGTAAGCTTTTAGGCTTAGCGTTTCGCACTCGAATATTGTCATATTAATTGTTGGGGAAATTAAAATTTTATTTATAAGCCATAAATCAGGTGTCAGCGTGCAAAACCGTGAAAAGTGGAAAATTGTCGCGCTCTATGCGCAGCTGCAGTTGCAAAAGTTTAAACATTTACACGGCCCGACGCACACACAAACAACCTCATTTGCATACGCACACGCAAACAAACAGACACACACAAACACACACACAAAAACACACGCACACAACAAGTTAATTTCATTTGCATGAAATGCGACGTTGGCCAAAAAAAGTGTAGAAAATATTTAATGTGTGTGTGAGCTAATTAAACGTGACCGACAAGTAGATACCTATTAGCTACCACTGTTTAAATATACTCAATACTTGCCCTTACACTCATGGTCAAATAAATAAGTACATTTAAACAACTTTGCTTTAGTTGAGTTTATTTATTGGCTTTTTGGAGAATACTTTTCTATAGAATTTAAGCTTAAAAAGGAGCTAAATTTGATCAGAGCGTATAACAGTTTCTAAGTTCGCTTGAGTATAACAGCTTTATTAATAATCGAGATTATATAAACTTATACTCTGATCTCTGTATCTGTCGCAAACTTTAACTTGCCCTTACCACGCATATTTAATGAGTGCAGGGTATACAAAAAAAAAAAAAAGAAAAAAATTATGTGAAAAATAATTTCAACTGCACTTGGAAAAGCAACAGCCACCGACTTTTAAACATCCGCACTCGAGTGCCGAGTAGCCGCCGCAGGGGCATCGAGGAGGGAAAAGGTTGCCCCTATGCGGCAGGATGAGAGCAAGAAGTTATATACATTGTATGTATGCATATGGATAGATAGTTGTAGTTACAGCTTCAGATACTATGCAGACACACACATGCACACACACACTCGTACACACACACACTCGCACAGGCAGTCAACTGTAGTTACAGCTGCGGCTACTAACTACAGCAGCAGTTTCATAATGAAGCACACCAACTTTTGTATTAAAACTTATTAAATTTCTGCGGCTTCTGCTAAAAGTTGTTGTCCTTGTCGTTCCTCTTCCTCTTCTGCCTGTTCTTGTTGCACTCATTTTACTAATACACTTCTAGACAGAAATATTTAGAGTTCTATGCCGCTGACTGACATATTCGTAATTTAGATTAATGAATGAGTGAGTTTAATGAATGAAAGGCGTTGGGCTTGCTAAAAACATATTCGTAAAATTATATAACATAAAGTGGGTGGAATAAATTAGATATTCTTAACAGACGTGTTTTTAATAAAAGCAGCAACAAAATTTGTGTAAACAACCTGCAGAATTCTCTCTATCAATTATTAAAGACAGCTAATAATATGTGTTGAATTATTATTAATTATATTTTATGTATTTAAATAAAGTTAATCAAATAGAAAATAATATGCATATATATTTTTTCCCATATTTACTTCACTTAAAATTTATATTAATATACTATTTAATATTTTAAAATCATTAAGCAACAAGTTTTCTCTGAACATATTCCTCACTGACATTTGAATTGTTTATACATAATTTTTTTTTTCTTGGACGACCTTCAAATATTGCTTTCTTTTAAAACTTCTCTTTTGTAAGCCCCTCAGCTGAGTATTTAAATTACTGATGTGTTTTTATTTGATGTTTTAAAATGCCTTTTACTCTTTTTAATACAGTCGAAGGCTAAATATTAAAATGAGAGCACTCTATTTATTATTATTATTTATCTATTTATAATACAAAATTGCAGCTTAAAATTAAACTTTAAAAAATTTTTATTAATTGGAAAAAATGTTTTTATATTAATTATTATATAAAATGCCTTTCTTTTATTAAGTTACACTAAAATGGCAACTTTATTTCTTTTACATTTTTTGTAGGGTATCAAAAACGTCTGTTTGAAGCTGAATTGTTGTAACTTTGGCTGCATTTTGTTAGTTTTATTTTTTGTAAATTCTCGAGTTTTTCATTTACGTACTCAGCGCAATTGCCACCTGGCCCTGGCCAGGTTGCCAGGCAGCGTTGGCTCCGTTAATCCTTGTTAGCTTTGCAGCACGTAAAGCATTTGCCAAATGGCTGCCTCTTTGCCCCGTTGCCAGTTTACCTTTTATTTTGGCGCTTTTTATGCAAATGTAAATGACTTGTAGCGAATATTTCATTTCATTTGCCGCTCACAGGCTTAAGGGGGGCGGGGCCCAGTGGCGGCATTAAGCCATCGAGGCGGTGGCCATTACCAAGTCGATGACAGGCAGCCGCATTTGCCGCGTTTGCCGCATGCCGCATGCTGCATGCCACATTCGAAAGAAGCTCAGCTCAGCTCAGCTTGCTGCTCTCAGCTGGCAGGTTAAGCTCCACTGGCGGCTTATTGGCCACCTTCAATACCACGTCCGCGTGTTCCTCTCTCCAACCCAATTGTTGCGACTTTTGAATGTGCGTTGCGTGACTTTTTTTTTTATATGTTATATTTCTTTGTCGCTCATCAACGAAGCCACTTGCGACGATGTCAGCAACGACATTCGCATCCCCATTCAGATCCTCTTATCCTGTTTGTCATGCACGGGCCTATCGCGTCCTCTTGTCTCTCTGCTCGTTTTGATGAGCATAATTTGCGTAAAAGTTGCCCGGAAAATGCTCGTTTGGTAGCTTTATTAAATGGCGCATCATTTATCTGTGGGATTTCATTTTATTGCGTTGCAAACGTGAAAGAAACTGCAAAGTTTTCTTCACATATGAGCAGGCACTATATACCATATATATTTATGTATTTATGCATATAGTATATGTGTGTTGTTTGCCACTGCCTACTTAAGGTTGTGGGCGTGGCAGTGCGTACGTCGAGCAAATTGAAACTTAATTGCTGTGTCCACATTTGGCAAAAAGCGGCTTAAGATTGTCTGCGACAAGTGTCGCTGCCCAGACACAAAGTATGTGGGCTTAGATCCTTTTCTATGCACTGTGAGAAAAACCTAGGCAGTTGCTTGTCAATTTGTGTCTTAACTGAATGTTGAATGCGCATTTCTAACATAAAGAATGCAACAATTAATACGAAGTTATTTATATAATATTATTTGTATATATTATTTATTAAATATTATATATAATTTATTATATATTATTATAATTCCTTTAAAAATTATTTAAATATTATATTTTATATATTTAATTTGTTATATATTATTTATTATATATTATTTATTATATATTATTTATTATATATTATTTATTATTCATTATTTAAATTTCTTTAAATAAATATTAAAGTTCATTTTTAAAGTTAGCTTACAAGTTTAATTTAAGTTGTTGAATACCAAAGTATATAAAAAAATAAAAATTAAATAATTGCCTTTAAATTAAAAGGATATAAATATAATTATTTACATATAATAATATATTAGCATATTTTCTTATTATTAAATGTTAGTTAAAATTTGCTTTGAATCAGATTTCTTTTTACTTCTGCCTGGCATGTTTTTTCTTATATGTGCACATGTGTGTGTGCGAGTGTGTTGTGCGAGTGTGTTGTGTGTGTGTGTATTGCGGGTCGTTTTAAGCAGCTTTTGGGCTGACAGACGCTCGTTTGAATTTGGGTCGTTGGGTTAAGCCGTCGCCATAGTCGCTGCAACGTGGCTCATTATCGTTGTTAGCCTGGCCCAATTAACTGGCCCAGCGCGCTCGTGGATATTGGTCAAAACAACCCCCAAGCGAACGACGGCCAAAACAATTGCCTGTCGTCCAATCAAACATCAAGTTCAAGGCGTTCAGACATGCGAGGCGACAGGGCGTATGGACGTGCCACAAAATGGGGCAATCAACTCAATTTCAACTAACGGCTTGCAAACCTAACTAACATTTACCGTTTTTTCAAATTATTGATTTAATAATTTAACAGCGGCGAATTGCGGCTGAGCATGAAATAAACATGGCCACATTTATGTCCATCAGTTATCGTGGACGTGGTTCAGGACTCATAATTAAAACGCGCATAGCCGCATTTTAATGTTATCCTGTCAGCCTGCCAGCGAACATCCTGCACGTGTCATTAATAAGATATCAAAAATCGATTAAGTGCCTCCCCCCGACCCCGGCCCCAGCCCCTTAACACATCTCCTCTTCACTCCCCCTTCTACTCTAATAAGTTTTAACTTTTCCGTTTATCATTTCGTGCTCGGTGCGCGGTTGTAAAAACTTTTAATTGGCAGACATGTTGCGTTAATATGAAATATTCGGGTAATTTACTGTAATTGCGGCTTAAAACGCAACATTAATTAATTAATCGAGCCAATCGAAATACTTAGAACATCAATTGGCAGTTTTAACATTTCGATGAGACCAATAAATAATAAAACCTAATTGGCTTCCTTTTTCTGTCACTTGAATTACACTCGTCAACCGCGTGTTTCGATCAAATCAAGATTGTAGAGTGTTGATTGAGGGTAAAGGATATGTTCATATAATTAATGTTTGTAAAGACAACTATTCAGCTGATTAGCTATTCATGGTCAATTGGGATAATTATACGTAGGAGCGATGATTGAATTTACTACTAGTTCTACTTCTACTTTAGCTTCTGCTTAAACTACTACTTTTATTTTAACCTTTAATTCACTTATATTTACATTTTTGTTTCTGCTTCTACTTCAATTTCTACTCCTAATTCTACTCCTACTTCTAATTCTACTTATAATTCTTCTACTTCAGCAACTATTGCTACTACTATTTTTATTACCCATAATAATAATAATACTACTATTAAAAATATTTGTGTTACAAAGTTTTATCCTACTTCAATATTAATTTTTCCACATCGACTATTTTTGTGACTTACCTTTACTACTACTATTTTTACTACTATTTGTACTGCTACCATGACTATTATTACTATGAGTACTACTAATATCACTTCTACTAACATTTATACATCTCCTACTTATTATTTTACATCTACTACAACTTTTACCTTTACTACTTGAACTATCAATTGCTTCCACTACTTTTTCTACTACTACTTTCAAACTTACTACCACAACTAAATTGACTATTACTATTTTTACTAATAATATGACTACTACTACCTTTTCTTCGACTTTAATTTCAATTTCTATTATATCAATATTACTAAATAGTAGTATTTTCACAACAATTTTTACTACCTTTTCTACTACTACTTTTACTTCTACTATTTTTTTTCTACTACTATTTTTGCATCAACAACTTATTTTATTTATTTTACTTCTCATTTGGTAGTCATGCTCATTGAAACTCATTGAACTTTGTTAAACGTTCTTATTTATTTTATTTTATTTTCGTTTAATTGTTTTTGCTCTTCTCTTTATTTAACCACATTTTTCATTTTTCATTTTCTACATTTTTTAAAATAATCGCCTTTGAAATCTATTTCTGTGCCCTTCCATTAAAAAGTAGAAAGACCATTGGACTACTAATTGGCTAATTGGTTGTTTCACTCTGCTTTTTATACTAAACAGGGTCTATTTCAAAGTATTTCCTTTAAAATACTTTACACTGATTAAAGCTTTGTTCAAAAAGGTATTGATTAAAATATAATAATAAAAAGAAATAATTTCCAATTAAATCAAACTGAATCTAAAACACAAAATGTATTTAATACTTATTTAAGAGAATTTTATTTTTGTGTTTCGCAGTTTCAGTTTCCATAGCTTAAAAGTTGTGTAGCACAGTTTTATCAGAACGGTTAAACGTGTTTTGGCTGCACAAATCTAACAGCTGCTGCCAGTTGCTGTCAGTCGCTTTAGTTGCTGCAGGCTGCAGCAACTGGCCATTAATTTGGGCAAAGCTAATGCCGAAAATTATATGGCAACGGTATCTGGCGATGCCAAAATTTGGGTTACCCTTGTCACGGAACCGGATTCGCGAAGGGGCTCCATCTCCATCTCCCAACTTGAGCTGGCCCTTGTTGCAGCTGAACAAACAAAGAGAAGCTGAAGAAAAAAAGCGAACAGATGTCGCGAACGCTGCCTTTGGGGATTGTATTACCTTCGGTTACCTCGAGTTACCTGCGCAGTCAGCTTTGCTGTCTCCCTTACTCTTTCTCTCTCTCTCTCTCTCTGTTTTTGATTTGCGGCAGGTGCAAATTGTGGCTGAGTCGTGATCTGCGGCCCTCGACTCGTTTTTGCTGTTCGCTGATATTTTCGGCGATCCGTTGGCCTTAACTGATTTGTGTTGTGCACACCTGTCTCTCTGTCTGTCTCTCTGTCTGTCTTCCAGGCAGGTAGCTCCTTCGCTGTTAATCTTAAAAGACTTCAATGCATATCCTGTTTAATGGGTTTTGTGTGCAGGCTCTTTAGATTTGTATCTGAGTGCAGTCCTTAGAGATATTTCTCTCATTTTTTTCTTTCGCTTTGTTCTCGTTGGCAGCGTCATCTTCTTGTCAAAATAATTGTCATAAATTATTTAGCTACCTGCTACTGTGCACTGAAATCGAAATTGAAATTGAAACAGTGAAATATCTTCAATTCTTTCTGGTTCTCAGTTTCTTTTGTGTTAATTGCTTTTTGATTTTGGTTCTTTTGTCGACCCTTGTGTTTCTACCTGACGACAAAACAATTTTCAAGGTGTAAATGCAATTAATTCCCCCCGTTGACAGAACGAGGCGGGGCTGCTATCGATTAGGGTATGACTTATTTATTCTGGGCAACTCGTGGCCCCTGCCCTGCCAAAGTCTCCGGCGGAACACTTTGGCAAACAGAATTTCCTTCATTAAAATGAATCAACTCCAAAAACTAAACTTTTGCAACTGCGCCGCCTCAAGGGCCATCATCTGTGTGGGGGTTGTCTTCTGGGCTGGTGTTTGGCGACGCTGCATTTTCATCTCGCCAGATTTACGAAAAATTACAATTGTGTACACGGCCACTTCAGCTTGAACTGCCAGGCGATGTCGCTGCTGCTGCTGCCAGCGCCTCCCGCCTCCTCCCCCCCCTGCGCTGCCTGCACTTGGCAGTGTTATTCCAACGCCGTCGCATTGTTTGACAGCTCTCCCCTCTAGATAAAAACTTTTTTGACTGTGCTCAGAGAAAGAGAGAATGAGAGAGAGGGAAAATCGAAGCCAAAACCAAACTAAACCAAAAATCGATAAGAATAACAGACAAGAATGCTAGCTCCAAATGGTTTTGGCCACGTCGATAACAAAATACACTGACATAGTTTGATTAGAAAGAAAAGTGTAGAAAAGATATAGATAGTGTTTAAAACTCAAGTTGGTTATAATTAAAATTTTATTTATTTTGTTATTTTATTTATTATCTTTTTTTAAAGATTTTAAATTGTGCTCAAAACTATTTATTTATAGCTAATAGCATTTATTGTAATAGAATTGAAAAGATTGATATATAAATAGCTATATATGTTTTGGCAAAGTCGATAACAAAATATTCTGACATAGTTTGATTAGAAAGTTATCTTAAACAAAGAAATGTGGAAATCGAGGCGAGTATAGAAAATATAGTGATAATGTTTAAAGCTCAAGTTGGCCTTAATTAAAAATTAATTTTATTTCATTTTATTTATTATTATTTTTTATAGTCTTTAAATAGTGCTTAAAGCAATTTATTTATAGCTAATAGCATTGATTGATGTAAAACTTAAAAGATAGATATATAAATAGCACGCAATGTGAATGAAAATTCTTTTGATAAATTGCAAAGCTGATGACAATTTGAGGACTCCCTTTTCAGTGGGGGAAATTGCCAGCACTTTGGCCAGGCACAGACAGTTGTCAGGAATCTGTGTCTGTGTGTGTGTGTTCGAGGTAACGGTACGTCATTTTGCCAATAAATGGAATGCCTGAGAACAATTTCTGTTGCCTCCGCTTGACAGACGCTGAAAAGTACGTGTTTAGTTATGGACTGGCCCACAGGTCGGAGCAAGCGAGACAGACTCAAAGTTTCAGTTTGAGAAAGAGATGGAAATATCGATGCCGATGCCGATGTCGATGTCGATTTCGATGCGGGCAAAATGGTAATGCCACTTTAAATCGATGTGATAAATGCGCAGAGCCTGCCTATCAATAGAGGAAATATCACATCAAGTGTCTGCCTGGCTCATAAAACGCACACACAGGAAGAGGAAGAAGGCTGTAAGGGAAAACAAGCTCAAAGCTCGACAGCAGCCACTTGAATTTCAGTTCAGACTTCAAGTGCAAATGAGAAAAAGGCACCAGCACCACTCACACACTGTGTGGTTAAGTTGTCTGTGGTCTGTGGCCCAGTGGTGTTTTTTTTTTTTTGGATATTTATCATTTTGCACTTGGCTCAAGTGACAAACGAGCCAAAAATTGAAAAATGACTCAAATGGCAAATGTCCAACGGGCCAACGGGCCAACTGGCCAACTGGCCAACTGGCCGCAACTCAATTACAATTTGTAATGGGCTCCACGGCGCAATGAACTTGTCAAAAGTCACCTTTACGGCCAACCACAATCATTTGGTCCCAAATGCTCTTATCACTGAATATGTGACTGTATCTGTATCTGTATCTGTATCTGTGTATCTGTATTTGTGTGACAGCTGCCTGCGTATCTTTGTGTGTCAGTCAACTAAATAGCCCGCATAAAGTGACAAGAGACACGCCCCCCGCCTCCGTCCCCCTACTTGCTTCATTTTCTAATTCACATTGCTGAGTGGCTTGTTGAAGTTGCCTAAAACATTTTCTTCTCAGCTTTTCAGCTCTTTGTTAACCGCCACACGGAAGTTTTTCAAAATATATATATATACCATATATATATATACATACATATGTATATACATATATATGTATTGTTGTTGTCGCTGCTTGCCTTAGATTTCAGCGAAATTTATGTTTCTATGCCGCAGACCGTTGCTCTGTTTATCTGTCGCTTTGTCTACTTCCTCTCCCCCCTCTCCCCTGCTCTACACTCGTCGGCGGGCATTTTGGTTGGTCATCCAACCTGCAACGCAGCCAAAGAAAATATATTTTTCTAATCATAAATCATAAAGTACTTATCGGCAGGGAAAGAAAAGAGAAGTTTTATGGATCATCGATTATGTGAACTAAGCCGACTTGAATGGGTTAACCTTTTATGAATATGAAAATGAAGTCGGCGTTATTTATGTTCTCGAGAAGACAGAAAAAATAGATAGCCAAAGAAGTAATTTTTTTAGAGTATTTATTTTGTCGTATTGAAAGTTTGCTCCTATTTTCTATTTTATTTCGAGTTTAGATTAAAGTCTCATTTGCCAGATGAAAGAAAGAAAAATATAGATAGCCAAGAAAGGAATTTTTTTAGAGTATTTATTTTGTCGTACTGAAAGTTGAAAGTGAAAAACATAAAAATATTGATAGAAAAATGTGGAATTTTTTCAGAGTATTTATTTTGTCGCATTGAAACTTCGCTCACAGTTTCTATTTTATTTCGAGTTTAGATTAAAGTCTCATTTACCAGGTGTTTTTTTTTTAAGTCGCCGTCCGGGTTTTCTCGCTTTCACTCTACCCCCAAACCCCCCTCCGCCTGTCCATTTAACGGCTTTTGTGCAAGTGAATGCAGCTCCAGCATCATCATCATCATCATCAGCATCATTAGCATCATCATCATTAGCATCATCATCGGACGCGTTCCCATTTGGCGGCGCTCTCGACACGGCTCATTTGCTTAGGCTTTAAGTTTGGAGCATGGGCTGATTAAATGGCCCAGATTGCTTTCGGCCGAGTATCTTGGCTTGCCTGTGCCAGATCTTAATGAGCAGCTGCAGCAGCGACAGTCGCAGTCGCACTCACAGTCGCAATCGCAGTCACAGTCGCTGTCACAGTAACAGGATACAGGACACTTCCGTGACCAGGCCGAGCGACAGTTTTTATGCGGCCATGATTAATCTCAACACTTTCTGACCCATTAATTTCAGTCTGCCCAGCGGCGAATCAGCTCAAAATCCCCCCCTGAAATACAAAACTACCCTCAACCCAACACTCTCTGTTGGGGTTGGGTCCAGTCTGACATTGTGCAGCTGCTCATCGATGGGGTTGTTGGCATCACCTGTCACCTGTCGAGGCTTCGACACGCCCCGTCACCTTTCATTCAGTCGAAGCCTCTCTTAATGTGCGCTTTGTGCACGAAGTGGATTTGCAGCCCCTTCCCTACAGGATGCTCCTGCTCCTCTGAGGTGTTGAAGTAACAGTAACAGCGGCAGCTGGTTGATCATTGCAATGCCGGAAGGCGCTTTTGATTGCGTGCGGTAAACAGATTCTCCAGACAACATGAGGAACATGATATGTGGATTAAAGGATCAGCAAAAAAAAAGAGTTCAACTCTAGAGTTATTCAACTTTAATGATTATTAAAGCTTACCCACAAAACACAAAAATTATCGAAGCGAAAGAAAAACCCCCAAGAAAAGTCGCAGTTAACGGAATTCGACACATGAGCAATGCGTGTCGTAAAATGACTAAAATATGGCCAGTTACTGAAAGTGGCAGCAGCAAAAAGGGGGTCAGCAAAAGCACACTTTGAGCCATGTTGTTGCTGTTGTTGTTGTTGTTGCTATGGCAACACCCTAATCTATTTAAAGGGCAAGCCTGAAATTGAACTTTTTGCTAGCTGAAACGTATTTATTTTCCTATTTCCCCCCTTAACGAAATTACATTTGTAGCTTTAATTTATTGATGTTACGAATGCGTTTCGTGGGCGTGGCCCATGTGTGTTGCAAACGGGGGTTGCAAAGGCGTTAAAAGGTGCAAAAGGTGCAAAAGGTGCGTGTTGTTTGGGTCACCTTGATCCTGGCTTGGGTTCAGTTAAAAGCTTCATTTCCTGCACGTCTCGAATGAGGCGTGAAAATTGCCAACTAATAGAATAGGCGCAAAAGGGTTGCCCCTAATGACACGTTGCCCCATGTGGCACGTGCTGGAATCTGGTACAGATTTTTCGGCCCGGCCAGCAGGCAGGTGTTGCCAACAAAATCATTTGGCATTTCATTTGTTGCCAAGCTGCCATTAATTTGGCTTGCTCACATTGAGAGAGACAGAAAGAGATCCCAGCTCGAGTTGCGGACAAATTTGTTGGAGCTGCCGCCTTTGTCTGCGACGAGCCAAAGTTTAAGCGCCCATAAATTATAAACTGACTGCGGAATTCGCCTTTGGCCCGTTGGCTCGTTAACTTTGCGTACGGAATCCTTGTCTGGCACACGCCCCTCTGCATATGTCCCCCACCTCCTTACCCTTCATAGGGACGCGTACTCCTCAATCTGTGCGGCCAGACAACAAAGAAGAGTGCAAATTTATCATTTGGCTGCAATGAGCCAAAAGTGCAAAAGCAAAAGAAAAGCGAAAGCAGGAAATGGTCGTCCTGAGCCAACTATAAAGCACAAATCCTCTTTGACTTGCCTGCCGGCAGCGAGTTGGCAACGCTCTCTTTCTCTCTCCCTTTCTCTTTCTATCTGTGTGTGTGGCGGAAAAATTTGCGAGCAAACCAATGAAAAGTTGCAACATGTGCTGAGTTTATGCGATGCACATTTTGTGATAAGTTCTATGCGAGTTTTTTAAATATTTAAATAACAAAAGAAAAGTGTACTTATATATGATAAATAATTGTTGCAATCTTGAAAATGGAAAGAAAAAATCTATATATTTTTCTAAAATCTATATAGATTTTTAAAGATTTTACTAAGCAGAATATTGACCAAAATTAAATTATATTCATTATTTAATATACGTTTTAAATCATGTAAATTTATTATTATTATTTTATCGTAATATTATATATATATTTTTTTTAATACGTTATAAAATGTTTAGGGTGATATTAATTTATTATATTATATTATATTATATTATATATTATTATTTATATTATATATATAAATTAAATTATAAATGCTAACAAAACTCTCGAATTGCTTTTATGCTATATAAATTTTAAATTATGAAAACATTTTATTATTATTATATATTATTTTATTAATACATTAGAACAAGTTTAAGGTGTTTATTAATATATATTCTTATATTTATATATATATATAAAAATTCTCGCTTTGCTTTAACGCATAAACGTGTTTTGAGCCAAGGCGACAATTTCGTCTGTTCAGCCACAAAATCGGACAACAACGTGCAATTTTAAACTACACTTGCTCCATTATTCACACACACAGACACACTCGCCAGTCAGCCACAACATAGTACTCAACAGTCACGCAGAAAAGTCTTCGCATGTTTGTGTAAATTTTATGCTAATGTTTTTGCAGCAATTTTCTGCTGTGGCAACAGAATGAGTTAGTGCCAACGGACCAAGGTGTGTGTGTGCATGTGTGTGTGTGTGTGTGTTTTGAGTGTATCTGTGGTGACTTCTTTGCCGTGGTCCTGGTCCTTGCCCCTGCCACGCCCCCTTCTGTTTTTCGCCCCTAGCTGTGTGATTGTTTTTGCTTTTGACTTATGCTTTGTTTGTGCACTTGGCTGCTTGATAACATTTTTTCTCTTTTTTTCACGTAAATGAAACAAAGGTCTTCTATTTTATTTCTTTTTAAAATTATGCGTATTTTGATATATGGATTGCTGTGGAAATGGAAATGAAAGCACTTTTCCTCACTCGCCCCGCACAAAAAAAATGTGCAAAATTTCATTTGTCTAAAGTTAAACATGATTTCCTTATTTATTTTTGGGGTAGCTCCAAAACCCTTTTTTTTTTTTGCTATTCTTTTGTTGCGTTTGGGCACAAAACATAAATTTCGTTTCGTTTGTTGCTGCTTCCGTTTTATTTGTTTCTCTCTCACTCACTCTCTCTGTCTCTCTCTCTCTCTCTCTCTCTCCTTCTGCTTTGTTTGTTGCAGCGCCCGCGGCCGCTAAACAGTTTGACAATCACTGCGGCGCCGGCGAAAAACTTTTTCCTCCTTTGCAAATGAGATTTCGTTCAGATGCCGTGATAAATTGTTGATAGCTTTGAATGTGTTTACATTGATGCCCGCTTGGAATGTGATGCGGAAATGAAGAAAGCAGCTCGCTCGTGTTCAAAGCAATCTTGCTTGTTGTGCGTGTGTGCTTCTGTGTGTGTGTGTGTGTGTGTGTGTGTGTGTTGCTTTTGTAGTGTCTGGAATTTTCTTGTAAAGAAATTTTTGTGCGTTTCTCGCCAAGGAATTTATTTAGACGTTTTTTGTAAAGCATTTCTTTCTTTTAATACTCAAATGCAATGACCTTAATTCAAAAATTATGCATAGGAATGTTCCAAAGGAGAGAGAGTTAAAAATTTAACCTTTCTAAATACTTTTCAGTTATCATTTCATTAAATACGAAATAAATGCAAATTTAAATTTAAACAAAAATGTTTTGCATTTTATGCCTCGTTTTAGTAAGTTAAATAATTTATTTGCAATATTCTAAAGTTCAATTAAGGTCAACATTTTCGTCATTTTTTTGTACTTCAGTATTTACCTTTGTCAAGTTATTTTTAACAAAAAAGTCGACATTTTAAAAGTTAGTTTATATTAGTTGACACATTCTTATTTGTTTTTAAAAGTCTCGTTTGTAAAAGTCAATTGGATTTGTTGCTAAGAGACACTTTTTTTATTTTAAAAATAAAACCCGAGCGGGATTTTATTTACACTCTTGTCAAATAACATGTCAGTTAACAATTTAAACTTGTCAGCAGGTTAAACAGGTCAACATTTTAGAAAGCTTAAATCTTATTTAGACTAACTATTCAATAGGCATATTTATTTATATTTATATATTCAGTTTTTGTTCATATATTTTTGTTTCTACATTAACTGAATGAACTTTGGCACTCCCATTAAAATCTTAACGGCTTTAAAACAACAAAAAACTAAAAGGTTTTTAAATCACGCGTCAAGAGTAATTTTAAAGTAGTTCTAATAAAGAAAATTTATGGCGAGCAACTCTAAAAATGCTAATGCGAAATGGGGAAAATGTAAATGAAGAGCGGTCAGTCGGTGGAAATAATTGTTGAAATTATGCGCTTCTATTGCCACTGGCAACAACAACAAACACAAGACCGCAGCGTTAAAACAAAATCAACTGAAATCCAATTAAAAGTTAAACGCCGCAGCAAAAACAAAAATAGGCAAAACAAAATAAAAAATTCTACTGCAACTTGAAATGTTGAAATTTAACAGGCTGCGGCCTGCGCCTGCAAGTGGCAGTGGTCAAGTTGAAGGCTTTCCGTGTCCGGGCTTTGGTTCAAGCATATTATAAATAACAGGCAAACACGCAAACAGTTTGCGCAAGTTTATTTGCCAGGTGAAATCTTTTACCAGCTCCTCCTCAACGAGTTAACGACGCGCCCGATTCCCGATTCCTTGCGTGCGCCCAGCTTGGCCAGGACAACACCCAAGAAGGTAGCAAACTTTGCGCCAAGACGCCAACAACAACGACAACAATAAGATCCAAATATGTTGGCAACAGCAGAGAGTATCTGAAAGTATCAGTGTTGTTAACTAGTTGAAAAAGGCTAGATTTTGGGAAAGCTTAGTGGAAAAAACTTTATAAAAATTTGAAAATAGTAAAAGAAGCTTTTGGTTTAAAAAAAATTTTAAAAATAGCCTTGGCTAGCTTTAATATATATATATATTTTTTTTATTTGTTCACGAAAAGTTAAGTTCATAAATAAAGGTAAATTTGACATAATAGAACGCATACAATTGTGGTTAAATTAAAAGAAGTGCAGCCCCTCACAATTTTCTACCAAACTTAATACCTGAATTATTTTTGAAAAGCCTGGAATGTAAACTAGTCAGAAATATAGAAAAATTATATAAATGAATTACTTTGCATTCCATATTCTTGCTTTAAGGTATATAAATTTCATTAGCAGAAAGTTAACAGCTGAAAATGTTATTAACAGAGTCAGCATAAATATATAGTTTTAACAGTAAGTACTTGACTTAACTTTAAATTAAAGAATAACACTCTAAAAAAAAAGCTAATTTGGCTGTAAACTAGCCAGAAATAAAAAGGCCAGCACTGGTGCTGGGAACAAGAGCAAGAACAAGTTTGATTAAGTTTCTATGCCTTTGGCTTGTTGGAAGTTGCCAGCGAGCGTGGAAGCCAGCGAATTAACTAACTAAACTTCTGCACGGCGGCCACGGGCCGAGCAACGTGCTCGGGTTTTGTTGAAATGAAGACGCCGCGAAGTATGCTACACAAAATATAAAGACCCAGGCACGTGCGCCATTTTGAATACAGGCAGCTGGCCGTGGGCAGTTTTCCGGACGGAGCCCAATTGTGGTCAGGTGGGCTACGCCTTTATGATTATTGTCTTAAAATTAATCAATGTGTGCGTGTCTGCAGCGGAAGAACTTTACAGCCTAATAGATTTTCCTGGACGACCTCCATCCCCCATACGTAGCCGTAAATTAGTAGACTTTGAAGCTTAGTTCGGAAAGTTTTATGTATTCATGCTTGAAATTAATTAGATTACGGCCAATATTTGTGGCTGACGCACAAAACTTGTACAAATTATGCCCCAAAGTCTTGGCTTTGACCAGACATTTTGTGCATTTCTTGTCTCTTTTAGGATTTGCGGAACTTGGTGGATTTACGATTTGTTGACTTGCACTTGCAAACTTAAAAATGGCCACAAAGGATGCTGGGCTGGTGTTGGCCTGGCCGGAAGCCTCAGCATATGCTACGCTTTGTGCAAGCCCGCATAATAATGTTGCTGCCAGCTGGCGATTATTATTGTTGTTGTTGTTGCCTATTGTTGTTGTCTCTGTGGTTGTTATGGCAGCGACATGCTCAAGTTTTTTGCCTTTTGCCAAGTGCTGAGGTGTCGACCTACAAAGCATATCGTTTTTTTTTTTTTTCGTAAAAAATTTTGTATATTTATTTAAACAGGTTTTCTGCTACCTTAGTGGCAACTTAATCTAGTTATACATTTAGGGGAAAGAACAATTGATCACAGGTGATATTACTTACAGAATTTACAAGGAGAAAGTTATTTTGGTAGAACCAAGCATATGAAAGTATATTATACTCTTTAATAGGGAAATAATACATGAGGAGCTTAGTTGGACATAAAAGGGAAACTTTAATATGAATTATGCTCTTTTTTTAAATATTTATTTATTTATTCAGTTAATGAGTGTCAACACAAGTCAGTAAAAAATATAAACAGCATAAGATGACTTGCTAATAGCCCAAAGAAAATATAAACCATTTCTAATAACATCACTGACACGATGGGTTTATTTTATTTGCCTGTCCTTCCATGTTTGCCTGTCTGTGATGTTTATAGAGCCTACAGTTAAAATAGACAGGAGTAGTTAAAAATGTCTTAAACCAAACCTTACAATTAAAATTAAAATAAACATATGAAAGTGAATATTATAAGTTTATATTTAACTTAAAAGAAAATGATATAGAAATATATGGCATAACTCTGATCCACTGGATTAAATATTCAGCTAGTTCGGCAAGCTTCTTCTCATAGCTGAGAGTGATATTAATTAGGGTTAAGTATTAGGTTTCTGTTAGAGTATACAAAATACAAAGTGAGAAGAAATGTTTTTTTTATGTTTATTTATATTTTAGTTTTTCCTCAATCTAGTTAGTATTGAGTAAAAAGGGGATAAGAAAACAGTTTCCGGTTTGCACTCGCAGCAAATATCGAGTGACACAAACAAACAAACACTTGAAATGGGCGACGTTGACAGATGGATTGAGGTGGTTAAGGAGTGTCAATATCTGCCGGAGAACGAGCTGCGTAAGCTGTGCTCCTTAATCTGCGACATACTCGTCGAGGAGGCCAACGTCCAGCCGGTGAGCACGCCCGTCACCGTCTGCGGCGACATTCACGGCCAGTTCTACGATCTGCAGAAGTTGTTCAGCACGGGCGGACAACTGCCGGACACCAATTACATTTTTATGGGTGACTTTGTGGATCGTGGCTATTACAGCCTGGAGACCTTCACCCGCCTGCTGACGTTAAAGGCTCGCTATCCCAGCCAGATAACGTTGCTACGCGGCAATCATGAGACCCGCCAGATCACCAAGGTCTACGGCTTCTTTGACGAGTGCTTCAGCAAATACGGCAATGCCAATGGCTGGAAATACTGTTGCAATGTGTTTGATCTGCTGACGATTGCCGCAATTATTGATGAGCAGGTGTTGTGCGTGCACGGCGGGCTCAGTCCGGAGATTGCGACGCTTGATCAGATGCGCACAATCGAACGGAATGGCGAGATACCCTATAAGGGCGCCTTTTGCGATTTGGTTTGGTCCGATCCGGAGGACATTGAGGCCTGGGATCAGAGTCCACGCGGCGCTGGCTGGCTGTTTGGCCATAAAGTCGCCAACGATTTCATGTCGATCAACAATCTCAGCCTCATTTGCCGCGCCCATCAGCTGGTCGACGACGGCCTCAAGTACATGTTCGAGGAGAAACTGGTCACCGTTTGGTCGGCGCCCAACTATTGCTATCGCTGCGGCAACGTGGCCGCCATTCTCAGCTTCAAGACGGCCCAGCAGCGTTTTGCCCACATCTTTCTGGCCGTGCCCGACGACCAACGTGTGATACCCAAACGAAATCCCACGCCCTATTTTCTGTAATTGCCCAGCACTCCTTCCTTCCATCTCCTCACCCCCACAATATCAGGATATACACAAATAAATGTTAGTCTAGCAAAGTATTTATTGAGTTGCAAACATTTGTTCTACTCGCATGTTTTCCAATCAACCGAAATAAATTAAAGAAAATATAAATTGAAAAAAGCACGCACAAAGAAAATATCTTGAATATATTTTCAATAAATTTATAAATGTTTCATTTATTCAGTTAAAATCATAAGTAATTGACGAACAGAGTAAAAAGACAAAATGTGCACTTAAATTATTGAAAAGGTATATTAAATGTTTAGATTGACCCTAATCTAAACGTTTGTAAACTTTTCTTGTTTCAATTTCATGAAAATTGGATGACTTTCGAGTTAAATTGAAGTTTATGTTCAATTGATTTGAGCTGCGAACAAAAGCAAACAATGTTCAATATCAGCTATTTTATACGCATTGTTTTTGCTGCCTTTTTTTTTTTTTGGTATTGGAGAAGGCACAGGAGAGGGGTGTCATGCAAAGTGCCAAACGGGAGGGCGGCCTGGCCCGGGGCATGTCAAATGTCAACCGCCATTTTATACAATTTTAAATGGAGGGCAAAAAATTGGTGAAACAAATTGAACAGCATTTTTCAGCTGTCAGCAGTTTAAGTTGATGAAGCAAGTAGCCCCCAGTCGAACACACCACCCAACCACCCAAACCACCCCCATTTGCCAAGCCCCCAAGCGTCGTTTTTGTAGCGCTTCATTTGGCAACAACGTCAATAATACGTACATAAGTATACTTTGGGGGCGTAAAATGTGGGCGGCTGTAAAGGCATTTATTTATTTTTATTTATTTTTTTCTTTTATGTCGATTTCATAAAGTTTTTGATTTAGCGCCGGGGCCATAAATTGTAACCAGTGTCCTCTGTGTGTCCAGCATTAGCCTTGTATTTTTTTTCACTGCTATTTACTGCTCTGATTATGATGCCATTTTTGACACTCGATAAAGTCAATAAACAAAATGGACGCCGGCCATAATATGCATGTGTGTGTCTGTGTGTGAGATAACGATGCTGAAAGTTCAGACTTTTTTTAATTGGTGCCCAATTTATTGGGCGCCAATCTCCTTGTTTGCCCATTCGATTCGCACTGTTTAATAAATCAATTTTTTTCTTTTGCTTGCGGTATTTTTTTCAGTTGCAACATATCGGAAATAAGTGCGCTGCGGTTTTGGCCAACTCATGTGCAATGGTAAGCATTGACTTTTACTATTTTTAATAGATATTTAAATGGAATTGAAATTGGCGGCAAGTGGCAAGTTCGTTAATTGCAACTGAAATTCAATTAGCCGACAACTTGCAAACATTTTATTTATTTATTCGCCACGAGAAACGTCAGGTGCTATTATTTATTATACGCAACTGAATTAATTTTTATGGCAATCGCATTAATGAGCGCTATTAATTAATGCGAAAATATTAATAGATGTAATTTAATACAATCCGATAGGCAATTCATTAAGTAATCAGCAATTTTTACAGATTGCAATTTAAGATAGAATCTTGAATTCTTTTGTACATATATTAAAGAGATGATTAATTTTAGCTGAATGGAACATATAAGAAGTGTATTTAAAGCATATAATTAAATACCAATTATATTAAGTGCAATTTATAAAAGCGAGTTAAGTTTACATAGCTAAGTTTTATTTGTTGTTAACATATCAAATGTTTTTTTATGTTGGAGTAAGGTGTTTCGTCAGCTGCTCAAAGAATTTTGAATGAATATTTAGAAAGGAGCTGACACGATCTATTTTTAATTAAAATTTACTCAAGATTATCTAAACTCTGTTAGTTAACAGTATTCGTTAACAGCTTAACACTTAATGAGGGTATAACATAAAATGCTATTAACATGTGACTGTTAAGTAACACTATAGCATTTATGCGAACAGAGCTCTCAAATGTTAGTTTACAGTGTTCTTTTTAGGCATGTTTAGATAATAAGGGGATAACATATTTATACTTACATGAGAGCATAGACTGTTAAATAACATTATAAACTGTTACAGAATTAAAATTATTTATATATTATCAATTTATTATTTGATATTTGTAAAATGCTTTAAAAGTGTTTTTTATTTAATGATGAATGTTCTTATGATTTTAGACAATCCAAAATGAAAATGATTTTAACAGAATTCCATGTCAAAATTCAAGTTGAGTTCGTTGCGTGCGTGCCTTCATTTTCTGGCCATGGTCAAATATGCCGTGTTACCAAATCTAAAACGTGTCCAAATCTAGTTTGTACCTAATTAAAATTAATTGAAGCAACAAGAAGAAGAGCGAGCTAACAGAATAAATTTAGTACTTTGGTACGCTATAAATTCCACACACGGAATATTTATGTTTTAGGCTAAATGTTATAAATGGTTTTTTTTTATATCAACGGTTGTTAAATGGACTACAAATATATAGTTAAACAAAGTGATAGCATAAATTTGTTTATTAAAATAATATTTTATTGCATTTGGCAGTTGAAACTACGATTAAGGGGCCAAACTTATAAGCCTAAAAAGCCCAGCTTTTAAGCCGAGTGAAAACAAAAGAAAATTGCATGTGAAAATCTCGCTAAAGTGACATAAAAGCAACAAAATGGCTAAAAGGCAACAAAATGGCTGTCTGCTCCATTTTTGTTAGTGTGTGTTATTTTTTAAAATTCAAGTCTGTTAGTGACATGTTTTTTTTTTTGGTTGCTGTGCCCATTTAAAAATGCAGTTTGTTGAACTTTTAGCTCTGCAATTTGTATTACTAATGCCGGCGGCAAATAAAACCAAGCCAAGTAAAGCAGCTTGAAGCCAGCAGCGGGCCAATGAGTCGAATGATTTGGCCAATTGAAATGCTGCAGCAGCAGCATCAGCACTTGCCGCCAGATGCTAGCAATAATTCACTTTTATATAGCCCGGCAGGAAGTTAACGTACAGTGAGACCTACAGCAGCAGGATTAAATATGCAATGCGAGTGCCGTGTCCGAGCTGAGGAAACGGCTAAGTCATTGCTTTAGCCCTGGCAGCAGCTGGAAAAACCAGCACAAGCTTCAAGTTGAATACATGATGTCAACGGAAAGCGGCGAGGGAAACGGCAGGGAAAAGAAAAACTTGCCTGAAATGCGCTCATGTGTAAAAATGCCATTGTTTTGTATTTGGCCATAAACAAAGCGGCGAACCGAACGGAACACAAGAGAAACTTCTTTCCTGTTGTTCAAAACTAGGCAAAAAGGTAAAAATCTTTCATCAAGTGAAAAGCAACAACAACAACAACAACAGCTAAAAAAAACACCTCTCAACACTTGGCGAACACTTTTAGCAGCAGCAGCAATAGAGATCCTTTCAGTTTTTTTGTTGCCTTAGTACCTGCTAAAGTGCTATTGGATTTGCTTTTGCTTTCTCACATATTCAGCATGTGGAGAGGCGTGGCTTTTAAACTAAAGACCTACACGAACCAAAGGTTTAAAAAAAGGCGTAAATGTAGCACATATAAAGCAAGCATTGCAGCTGTACTTGATTGACTTAAAGAAAGTATCTAGTACGTCTAGAGATTTATTTATTACAGTCGAGTCCCTATAATTCGATACCATAAAAAATATAGAATCAAGAAAGGGGATAAACTATGATCAAAATGGTGTCAAACATAAAAAGCGGTTAAGTTTGGCAAAGTTTAAGACCCGGGAGAAGAACTTTATATGGATTTAGAAACTTTACAAGTCAAATATTTTCTCAATTTTTGATGATTTTTGACAGAAAAATTGACCCCCTCAGAAAAACTTTCAAAGTGGATTTTTATACTAATATTGATACCAGCAATCGATTAAAAATAAAATCGGATGATTCTAAATTTTTTTTTTGAAATTTCACCAGGGGGGAGTACAGTGTTTTTTCCAGAAAAAAAGCGAAAAAATTAAAAAAAAAAAGAAATTAAAAATCTTTAAATGTAGAATTGGGGAAGGGCACAAACAATTTATATGGATTGAGGAACTTTACAAGTCAATTTTTTTCTAAATTTTTGCATAATTTTTGACAGAAAAATTGACCCCCTCAGAAAAACTTTTAAAGTTGATTTTTATACTTGCTATCTGTTTTTGGATGCTACAAATAAATACTTGAACTGAAAAGATTAAATGTTCAATGCATCTTGTCAAAACATTTTGTCACAACAACAGAAATAAGAAATAAATTTGAGATTTGAGTGAGAAGACAAACAAAAACCTTAGCTTGGAACCCTTCTGCTCGGACTGGAGGGCATTTGAAGTTGGTTTTTATGTAATTTGAATGCACAAAGTTTGGGCAGCAGCAGCGGGGGCGTGGCAATAACAAGTCATAAAATACACAGGACAACAAAGCAAACAGTCGAATGGACAGGGCAGCTGGTGCAGTTGAGTGCACAAAATGCCCACAAAATGGTTGCTGGTTGTTGTTGTTGCTGTTGTTGTTGCTCGTTTCCGGTTTCATGGCAGTCGAATTTTTGGCATGTGTCACCACAGCAAAAGGCAGCCAAAATCTTCGCACCACAATTGCATAGGGAAAGGACAATGCTTTTCTTCTTCCTCTTCTTTCGCAGTTGTAGTTGTCTCCGTCGCCCTCGTGGGCCACAATGCAAATGCATTTTCACAAATTCCATTTGTGTGCACTGAAAGCAAATCCTTTGAAAGCCAACCAGTTGCCAGCTGCCAACAATGCTAACCATTAATAATACAAAATAACTGCACAAATTGAGCAGCGAAAAGTTTTTGCTTGCGAGCGACGATGCCCAAAACTGGGCCTATAAATTATTTGCCCCACACACAGAATCTGTGTGCAGTTTATAAATTGACCATTAAATAAAAAATTGCACAAAAATAGAGATAACAGCAGCAGCAGGAAAAACTATGTTAAACTTTTTCGACAAACTGCACAAATAAAAATATATATATTTATAGAGCAACAAAAGAATAGTTGAGACAAAAGAATTGCAAATCGAGATACATTTTGCAGGCAGCTATAAAATAGTTTTGATTCTTAAAATAGACTGAATAAAAACGAATAAAAAAAGGCAAATACTTAAGCTGCTGAGCTTAAGTGGTTTGAATGAGTGCTCAACTTAATTATAAGGATTGTATTTAAAGCTAGAATGGTTACTTAGTCTGATAGCAGGATTTGTGGGAGGAAATGTTTACAAATTTTGAAAAATATGAAACTAAATAAAGAGCTAAAGTCTAGACAGAATAAAGAAATAAATTTATACTTGAGACCAAAGAAAACTTAATACAATAAAGAACAGGAAATTAATACAAGAGAAAAAATGCTGATAAAGAAAACCTTCAAGAGACAAACAGCGAACAGAAATAGAATAATAACAAAACAAAATGTAAACATATTAAAAATTCCAACAGGGCCCGATATGAGTATATTATTATGACCAGGCTACATAATGGCCCTTACCCCAAGTCAGCTTAATATGCATATTGCCCAATCAAATTATGCTGCTTATGAAATATATATGTATATGGAAATGGAAGCCCGAAAGCGAATTAAATTCACTTGACGTTGGTTTTGTGGCATTTTTTACCACTTAAGGCGATTTTCGTGAGTACAAATTCCACTTGGCCTTATGAAAATTAGATGAAGCGAAAGCTTAAGCAGCGCCACGCCCACAAACAAGCTGTTGCCAAAGTGCGAAAGTTAAGTGCCGTTAACGTTGATATGAACTGAATGAGTCATGAGTTCTTGGCTCCCGCATGTGGCACATCATTTTACTCAAAAAAGAAAAAATAATAAGAGAATATAACTAAGGTTGATTTTTTATTTCTCTTTGGAAATATTCGATAAGAAGATACCCTGCAATCAGTTGATTTTTTTTGCAGTTTTATTATAAATTAAAATAAAAGAGAAACATGCATCTAAAATCTAAAACAAAAACAGCTTCTTTTTTGCCTTTAATAAAACAATCACAGTTAAAAGTCTGATCAACTATATGCATATGTATATATATGTATTGTTTTTGCAATTAACAATTTTATATACTTCCTTTTTTCTCCTGCCAACTTCACTTGTGAAACCTTTATTACCCATTTCAACTGAGTGCAGGGTATAAAAAGAAATTTGATTCAATGAACGCCACAGCAAAAGTTTTTTGTTTGATGCTCAAACGCTAAAGTTTATGCAGGAGGAGTTCATATAGCATATATATATATATATATAAAAGTGCTTATATAGGACTCGTTTCGAAGTGCAGCAGTTTAAAGCGGACAAATTTTACCGCCTTATCGTTGGCCCATTGTGATAAGTAAATTTATAGCTGGTCCCACACAAAGTAACAAGAAAAGACGCAGGTTATACGGAAACTGGATAATGTTGGTGGGGGCTGGGGGAAAAGGACTGTGTGTGTGTGTGTGTGTGTGGGGCATGTCGTTTTGGTAACATGAAACTTTTGTGCAGAATCACAGCTGGCAGTTGGAAAATAACACTTATCGCCAGAACGCACAGGCTCACAAGAGCCTGGGCCAAGAGGTTGGTCGCTTCAAGTATCTTGGCAACGTTAATACATATATATATATATATGTATATATATATAGATGTATAGATATGAGATCTGTGCTTTTTATTGGCTTTTGGGACAAACACACACACATATATACACAGGAGCTCTTGCTCGTTTGTAGTTTACTTTAAAACTTAATCCCTTCTTATTGAAAGCCAAGCGAAGGATATTCTGATAAATCTTTAGGCTGCCATCTGTGTGTGTGTGTGTGTTTTGGGCACGTGCTGCTCCATTTTGTTGTTAGGCAACGGGTTGAACACTGTTTAAGTTCCGGCCCGAGACGCATTGAACAATTTATGACTTGATTACAATGAACATCCCACGCTGCCCTTTGGGGCTAGGATTTCCATTTGCATGGCCATAAAAGCGTTGGGTATCTTTAACTTTGACTGCCGGCGCGACTGTTTGGCAAATTGCAAATAATATAATAATAATAATAGATTGACTATACATAAAACTGGGGGGTGCGGTTGCCCACCCAGCGTGGGTTGGGTTCGGTTTGGCGTTAAATGTGGCTACAGCAGCGACAACAATTCAATTTAACGCTTCACTGGACTTGATTTTATTTTATTTTTTATTTAATTTACACACATTTTTTTTTCTGCGCTCGCTTTGCTTTATAAACTTTTTCATTGTTGTGCGCGTGTTGATTTAATCTTTTTGAAACCTGTCTTATTTGTTTTTGTGTGTAAAACAAAAACTTTTGCGCACGCGGCGTATGCTTAATATGAGCCGAGCTTTAAATTATGACAGCCAGCTGATTGATGGCCAAGTGGCTGCCCCTGTGATTGACTGGCTGACTGGCTGACTCTCTGATTGACCAACAGCTTCAATTAAGAAATAACTTTTTGGTGGGCAACAGCTAAAGTCAGGAGCTTAAATCGAAGCCAATGAAAAATTGCACGCAATATAAAAATGAAAATGTCATGTACGAAATTACAATTCAATTGCCTTCAACGCAGGGCACGTGTGGACACGCCTCGCTGGCCGGGACTGGGCCACATGCCCATAAATCTACCTAAAGGCATTACTCATACATCACACACACACACACACAGTCACACACACACTCGCACACACACGCGCACACACACTCTGCTGCATAGCGGCAATCTAATAAGCAGCGCCTACCTAGATGCCACGCCCCCCGCCCCTAGCATTAGAGCAGCTGCAAAAATGTTAGACAGCAAAGAAAAAGAAAAACAAGCAAGAATATTGCAATCGGGAATATTCGGCAGTTTAATACTCTTTTAGAGACTTGAACTTTCTTTGTAAAATCAAAATCAATCAAAACTATATTTCTTTTCAAAATCGATGTTAGATTTTAATAATTGAAGAATTGTCTACACGATACCTAAAAGGAGCTTATAAGTAATCTACCAGAATATTATTAATTATATCGAGCCTAATTGTTGAATATGCATATGCAAAAAAATCTAAATAATTTATTTGCCTCCAGTACAAACTAGGATCTGTTTAAAATTTAAGTTCTATTACTTTTTGATCATTTCACAAAAGCCAATAAACTCCTTTTTCAACAAATGAACGTGTATAAATATAAAGCTGCCGCAGCTTTGGCAGTGACATTTGAATTTCTGCGCAAAAATTCTTTTTTGCCTAACTCTGTTTGTTGCTTCAGTTGTTGTTGTTGTTGTTGTTTTTGTTGCTGTTGTTGCTGCTGGTTAGCCGAAAATGACGTGACATGCATAAATAATTGAGTTTTGCAGCAGCAGCAACCAACAAACAAGCAACAACAACAACAACAGCAACAACAATAACATTAGCAGCAGCTTCGGCGAGCAAAAGGCAACACAAACAAAGGCAACGACAAGCGGAAATGAAATATGGCGAATGGCAAAATGGCGGCACGACAGCCGCCATATTGAGTCGAGCACATAAAATATTTATACGCTGCCATATGGAACAGCGGCAGAGCATCAAGCAAATTACAATATATATACATTTATATATAGATATATATATATGTATAAGCAAATGTTAAAGTTAATCTACAAATTCGTTTTTATCGATCGCACGCAAAAATCACAACTGTCGGCAGGTTAAAAAGGTTAAAAATCATTCAAGTGATTTATGATTTGCAATTAATCAGACAAATGGAAAATGGGTCTGTCCATTCGCCTCGTTGTCCCGAGCAAACAATTTAGGCAAATGAAAGACAAATATTCACCAAATACAACAACAACAAGAAGAAGAGACTTCAATCAATTCCATTGGCAGGCAAGGGTAAAGCCAAAGTAAGCTAATGTAAATTGCTTTATGCTTAGCCCAGCCACGCCCCCATCGCAATGTCGATTGAATTGACGACAAATAAAATAGTTAAATTTAGAACTGAGATATTGGAATATTTGATATTATAATTAAAGAAAATGAGGTCGCCAGATGTCCAAAAAAAAAAACCCCTCAACTTTTGTCATTAAATCGAAGTTAATATAATTAAACGCTTTAATAATAAAATTAATTAAAAACGTGGTTGAATTTAAAGACAAAAATAAATTAGTGTATTCTTTCTTGAGTTTACATTCATAAAATATTTATATAGTCATATGTCTATATATATCAATATATATTTTTTAGCTGTATTAACTGCTAAATTGATCTCATTCTTTCAACATCACTCATAAAATAAGCATTAAAATACGCGCTGGAATATTGATTGTTTTATTTATTTACCATTTATGAAAAGTTATTAAGTGAGCTGTCCACAAAAGTGTCAAACACTTAAAAACTTGTTTTTAAATTTAAAAGCACAATGTAAAAGCTTACAATTATTTATTGAAATACAATTTGAGTGCTTAAAAATTGCAGGCATCTGTTTTAATTCTCAGCTTATTTTATTTTTAATTAAAGAACTCAATTAATTTATATATTTTTATATGTTAATCACTCTTGAGTTCAAATGATGCATAAAGTATAAATAATGCTTGAACAAGATATTTGTTTATATAATGAACTTTTTTCTATAAGCGCACAGTTTCTTTATTTATAGAATATTTTCAACTGTTCGAAATTCTGTACTCTCTCTCCCTCTCCCTCTATTTAAGCGTGCTCTTTCGCACATTCAATATATAAAATTTGAAACCTAATGACAACTAATTATGCGTACAATATTTTTGTATATGCATTGAATGGCGAACTTTTTTGCTTGCTAAGAAAATTTATGTAAAACTAATTTGAAGTCTCAGGCAGTTGTTTCTTCTTCTTTCTTTTCTTTTTACTTTTCTTTTCTTTTTATTTTTCTTTATATTCTTAGTTTTGCTGTGTCGCTCTTCCAGAATTTCAATTAAACTTTGCGTCACTTTGTCGTTCGGCGCGAATCTCCGCCAGCGCCAGCTGTCAACTTGGACTCCGGAGGCGCCTCTAATGGAGCTGCCTGTTTCGGGGACCGCGACCAACTTGGCCGCTTGGCTGTCAACATTTGTTGAACACAAAATTTCAGTTTAGCATTTTACGCCTGACGCGTTGCCTAATGGCTGGATTGGCAGCTGGCCGTGTTGCCGGGACTGTTGGCCAAATGAATAATGCATTTGTAGCCACAATTTAGCCGACGCCTTAATATGCAGTTGCCTCGAGACGACGAAAAGTTTCACCTGGCCGCACTTCAATGCCAATCGCAAAGTTAATTACGGGCCAGGCTTTTTTGCTTTGTGCCAGTTTTTAATGCAAATTGTCAATAGTTTTCTTTGTTCACTTTGTGATTTCCTATTTTCTTTCTTTGGGCCTTGTTCCTGCGCATGTCGGCAAAGTTGAAAGCCAAACAACTTCATTCATATGCATAAACTGCAATCAAAAACTTTGCCTTTCTGCCCGGCGACTTTCACGTTCGCTGTTGGCAAAAGTATTTTCAATTTTTAATAATCGTGGCTTATATGGAATACCCAACCCCCACCCCAACCCCAACCCCAACCCCCAGGATTGCCAATAAATGTGCCAGCCAGCACTAAAGTAGATAAACGCTGGAGATGCCGATGCTGATGGAGATGTTCGATAAAAGTGCGCAAATACTGCGGATGGCGCTGAGTGGGTGGGGAAGGGGAAGGGGGGGGGATAAGCAACAAGAATATTATAGATTTATTTGAAGGCATGCCAAGATTTTGTGCGCTTTTGAAAGTAAGCATCTTTAGCTTTTGCATTTGTTTTGGTTTTCTGCTGCCTAAGAGTAAAAGTTATTTTTCTCAGCTTGTTTTTATTTTCATAACACATTTCTTAGACTAACGTTTATGTTTGACACCAGCTTAAGTCAGCTTAATTACTAAAAGTTGTGCACTAGTTGGGAAGGGAAGGGAAGGTAAGGGGGGCTGGGGAAGGGCATTAATGGTTCGTCTTGAACGGCAAGTTGAACTGAAGTTGCGCTGCCTTTTGGCCTAGTTTCAGTTGCTCAACCATTGAGTTTTATGCAAATATGCGCAAATGTGTTCATTGCTAGAAAGTTGATGACACTTGAAGCCTGCTTCGCTGGATTTGCTTGGAACGGTCGTGTCATAATCTTTGACAACTATCGGCATTCATGTGGCAAGCCGAAAGGGTTTGCATAGCCCATTTACCCCAGTTTTTCTACTCCTTGCATTTGATTTGCTGCAGCAGCAGCTGCCAGCTGCCAACAAGTTTGCTCCACCCATTTTTCGCTCGCACTTGCACTGGATGCACTCCTCGATCCTGCTGCCAAGCTGTTCCTGTCCTGGCCGAGTACCCCAACAACAGCAACAACAATTTATATACATATTTGCTGTTGTCTGAAGTTAGAGCAGGACCGAAAAGGATTTATTCCTTGGCCGCTGCTGTTGCTTTATTTGTTTGTCCGTTGGTTCAGTTTATGATTTCTGCCTCGTTTTTGTTTCGCAAAGTTCCGACATTAACTGAAATTGAAAACTGCTGTCAACTTTTGTCTTGTCTCAATTTCTGGCATGTGCAATTTTTAATAGCTTGCGGTCAGCTGCCACTTTCTACACTGACAGAAAAAGGAGTCTGTTTTAAAAATATATATAAAATGTTCGACTTTCAGTTAAATGGTACCTGGTTATTTCGCTCAGTGTGCTTGCCTCTTGACTTGGCTTATCTTTATGTTCGCCTTTTGCTTTGGCCATATTTATGAGAAATACTTTGCTGGCCGCACAACATTCTGATTGATATCCAGGACATGGACACGCCCCCTCCTGGGCAGCCACAAAGTGCTGCATAATTGACAAACACAAGGACTAGTCGCTTAAATTACAACATTTCGAACATTTCGTTCGACTTTCCGCTTTAAAACATGCTTTGCATATTTGAAAATATATATATTTTGCGATTGCATACGAAATTTGAATTTTAATGGTGTTAACATTATTGTTAGCCTTGTTGTTGTACAGACATGCATTAAATAATTCAAAGCTTATGGAAGGCTTTTACGGCAACTGGCCAAAACAGCTTAACCATTTACATTGTGCTTAACATGAATTGAACCGCAAGCTGTGCCAAATCTCGCTCTTTCAATAGGAAATCAATTAAGTTGCTTGGCCAGGCAAAGACCAAAGCGGCTTAATGGACTAACAGCCACACACAAAGGCCAGGCTTTTAACATATTTGCCCCCTTTCGCTGGCCCACAAATATTGCTGCGTTTCTTGGCCAACTGCAAAGGACGTGAACTCCGATTGATGTGCAAACAACGTGTCCGTTGATTTCAATTTCAATTTCAATTTCATTTGCCATCCCAAATGCAATCACATAAACAATTGCGGACCCAATGCACCAGAAATATATTCGCCTAATGAATTTCCTTTCATTGCATTCCTAACTATCTTTAGCTTGGTATATGATGTCCCTGTTTTTTAATTCAATATGTGCTCATATAATTTACAAATTAAAAAAAAATTAATTAACTTAGCTGCTTTCTTGTATACGATTTATTTGTCTGAAGTGCTTTTTATGGAAAACTTTATAGAGTTGAGCTTATTGGATCTGAGCTTTCTTTTTCGTCTTTTTACTGGGTACCTTTTAGTTGTGCCTATTTCACTTGTGCTTTGTGTCTTGTTTTAATTTAATTTTTTACTGCTCACACATGCAATTTTTCACAACGAGCTGACTTCGTTGTTATCGTGGTTGTTGTTGTTGTTGTTGTTGTTATTTGCTGTCTATGTGGTTTGGCTTGAACCGTCGCTGCTGGCATACAAATGAACAGGAAAGAAAATCTATAGTATTTAGTTCAGTTCCACGAGTCATTGGCAATGCAATTTTCAACATTTAGCTGAAGGGGAAATGAGTTCGAGCACCGTGGAAAGATGGAAAAAATGGGAAAGGGGGGGGGGGGGGGGGGAAAAAGGGACTAGAGTTCGTTTCGTTTCGTTTCGTTTCGTTTAATTAAAAAACCAATTTCAGCTCCGACTGAAACTGATGGTGGCGACTCACAATAATCAAATGAAAAACAAAAAAGAAGCGAATGAATGAAATAAAAAATAAATACAAACGACGCTAAATAAATAAAGCGCTTAAAAAAATTGCAAATGATGGGGGGAAGGGGAGGGGAAGGGGGAGGGGGCGTATACACATCATATATATATACTTTGTGTGTCAGCTGCAGCTTAAAGTGTTGTTGTTTTTGTTTGTTGGTTTTTGCCAACTGCGCAGTTTTCTTGAAGCGAAAGGAAAACCTTTTCTTAGGTGCGCCTTGCCCCGCCCCGGAAAGTAGGCAACATTATTTGATCACAACAAAATGTCGCTTAATGTGGCGTGTCCTGAACCATTCAAATGTCAATACACGTGTGTGTGTATGTGTGTGTGTGTGCGGCCACCTGTGCGTGTATTGTGGGGTGTATAAGGCCATGTGGCGGAAACATGGTTTTTCATCGATTTTCTTAAGCGGCAAAAGTTTTGCTTCGACTGCGGCAACCTGCGAAGCTCATTCATGCAACAACTACGACCAACAACAACAACAACTGACGGCAATTGCACAACGACAACAACAACAACGAAACAAACAAACAAACAAACAACAACAACAACAACAACAATAACAACCCTCCGTGTTTTGAGTTCTGCGTTCTCTACCCCAAAATCTACTCCAAAGCGATAAATTCCCGGCGTTTTTACGAGCTTAGCTCGGAATGCAGGCGAAAAGCAAAAACAACAAATACACGGAAAACAGTCTGCGGAAATTTCCATACACTTAAAGAAAGCAAGGGAAAGTTAAGGCAAATATTTAAAAATATATACAAAGAAGTTTTATTTAAAACAAAAATTTAAATGTAATTTAAGCTCACAATTAATTATATATATATAAAAAAATAAGTTTAATTTTAATATATGTAAACTGTTTTTACTTACTTTCTTTACCTTTAGAAGTATAACTCAAATACCTTTAATACTACAATTTTATAGATGATTTATTTGTGTATTAGAAAAATTATTTTTATTATTAATTAAATTATATATATATATATATGTATATATATATTTTTTATTTAAATTAGATGAGTTTATTCCATCCCTTCACCTGAAAAGCAGTTTAAAGACTAAGTTTATAAAATATAATTCACAAATATTTCTTTAAAAAATGTTTTATTTTCCTTGAGTGTCTTTTTGAATGTTGTGCTTATAACAAAGACTATAAGATTTCTCTCAGTGCATTTGTGCACCCCCGCAAAATTCGAGTGTTGGGGTGGTTTTTCTGGCTTTCGAGTTTCTCTCGCCCAGCGTCTAACGCAATTTAAGCTCTACAAAATTGGTGGCATTTCAACGCATTTCGATGCGTGCTGCCGAATTGTTTTATTCGGTGGTGGCATGCGGCTTGTGGCCAGCTGGGTGGTGCGTTGTTAGTGTTGGTAAACGAGTGCAGCGGCTTTGATTTTGCCTGCACCCTTGTTAATTTATGTACTCGCTATTTATACGCATTTATTTTAGCTTTTTTTTTTTCTTTGTCATTGTGGACACAATTTAATTGCGCTAATAAATTTTGGTAGTTGCATTCACATAAAACTCATTTTGTATTTTATTGTTTAGTCGAGGCTTTAACTGGCTACCAAATAAATCATAGTTATGCTCTGGCTGACCCACTTAAAGCTTTTTATGCGGCGAATGTTTTAAACAATGCGTGCCCCAAAAAGTAGGCAACAGTATTTTTTTAAAAGGCGTATTGTATTTCACGTTGCACGTCTGCGGCTGCTGGAAATTGAAAAACGTCGCCATCGCCGCTCGAGACACGTATTAGCTCGGCACATGTGTAAATCCAATTCAAAACATGCCACGTGCCACGTGCCACGACGCTGCTGCTGCTGCCGCTGCTGCTGCAACTTTTGCAGCAATGCACAAAATTGTGTTTCTGTATACGTTTGAAAACGAGATGAGTCCCGGCTGCCAACTTGGGTGGCGTTGGGGGTTGGCTGCGCTTGTCACGCGCCCAAAACAAACCTTGCCTACGCTTCCTTTGTGTTTGATTTTGGGGCAGAGCGTCGGCAAAAGTATTTGCCACAAAATGTAAACGAAGCAAAAGCTGCTGCAAATGTGCAAGTCGTGGACTCATTTCGAATGCCTGCAAATAAATAAATATATATGTGTATAAATATGAATTTACAAAATGAAAACTGACAGCGGCTGCCGCTCGCTGCTGCATGCAACCGCTGCGACAAACAGCTGCGCGCCCCAAACAAAAAACCGTGTGCAGCCAAACAATATTTTCACAGTGTTTGCTTTGTTCTTCGCCTGCTTCATTTAACTTCAAAAAGACACAGCGGGTCGAGGGTGGTTTGGTGGGGGCACATTCAAGTGAAAGCCACACACAGATGTGGCATAAAAACCAGTTGGCCCTATATAAATTAGCATGAGTGGACTTCAGCCACTTGAGGGCAAAATGCCAAAAGTAATGGGGCGTCTGCCTGAAAGCAGGTTGGGGTTCGTAAGAGAGAGAGAGAGGGAGAGAGAGAGAGGGGGGGGGGGGGGTTGACAACTTCTGCCCTCTCAAAAGCAGCTCAAGTGCCATTTAGCATATTTCGGTGGCATGTGAAGTGGCTATGTGGCATGCACCGTGGGGCGGCTAAGGTCGAAAGTTGCGGCCACAATGCACGCGAGCTGTGTGCTTAAAGCAGTTAAATGCAGTTAGCTCAACTTCTTCACTTGCATCAAGGCGCTCATTTTAAGAGATAAGAAGGAGAGAGGCTGAGTAAGAGAGAGAGAGAGAGAGAGAAAGTTTTAGGTACCAAGCATTAAATACTCTACTCTGTTTGAGCATAAGAAGAGTTGAATTTAAGAATATTTTTTTGGAACATCTTATAAAGCTCAAACTTAAATATTTACTTCATAGGAAAAACTGCAGTCAATTGTTTTTTTATAGGAATAATTGTATTTAAACAAAAGAAACCTTCCAAAATAGTTATTTTTAAATAAAATTAATTTTAGACTCAAAGTAAATAATTTTTTTTTAATAATTTAAGCAAATTGCCTAAAGAAAAAGTTGTTCAATACTTACAATTTTTACATAAGGAGATTCGAATTTAAGAATACATTTTTAGGACAACTTAATCTCAATCAAAAATTTACATTTCATAGAAGAAATTACACTCAATTGGTTTTTATATAAATATTTTTATATAAAAAAAAAGAAACTTTCGAAAAAGTCATGTTTAAATAAAAGGAGATTTAATAAGATAATTTAATCAAATTGCCTTAAGAAAAAGTTGTTCCATACTTACAATTTATTTACAATAGATAAAGAGACAGTCCTTAAGCTGAGAGATTAGTTAACATGGAAACAGAAAAAAAAGCCTGTAGACGGACAGAATAGACCAGCGGACAGGATTTGGTCGACTTAGCTTGAGATTAGTTAGCATAGAAACAGCAAAAAAAAAAAAAACCAGCGGACAGGATTTGATCAACTTAGCTTATCGCACGTATTAAAAAGCTATCAACTTAATGGGTTGGCTAATGATTGGGCTAAGGCGTAACGTACTTCTTGGCCAAATGATGAACAGGGCAAACAAGAGGTAGCGTATTTCAGATGCTTGTTTTTATTGGAAGGTATGAAAAGCGCATTTTTATTTCACGCCATGAGTCACAAAGGACTCGCGAGCAAAAGAGACGCATACCAGAGAGACACACACACATACACGCACGCACACTAATACACGCACACAGACAAGCCATAAAGTGGCTGTTTCATTTTGCGTTAAAGTCGTGCGAACGCGACAAATTGCTCGAAGGAGCGGGCAAAGCCACTTGAAGGGGAGCTGAAAACAAAGCAAATGCCCCAAGGGAGGGGCGGAGGGGGCCAAAAGAAATGTTGGCATCTGCATTTATGACTTTTGCGGCGGGCTAATCTGATGCGGAGCATCTCAGCCAACCCTCGTTGAGCCAGGCCAGAACACGCAGCACATGGCCGGGCTTAAAGGCGAAGAGGGAGAGGGAGACAAACAGAAATGTAAAGATTGTAATTAACATAAAATTAATATCAACATGTAGAAGGAAGTCCTTGGCTGAGAACTGGGAATAAGTCGACTGTTGGCCGGTCTGTTGACAGAGCTCAAGACTGCATACACAATTACAAGCACATGTGCGACTAAACAGGAACACAGAGAAACACACACAAATACACAAACACGCACACACACACACACATACAAGCATACATTCATATATGCACACACAGTTGTTTGTTGCTGCTGGGGGTAAAATGTATCTTATCTTGTACACTGGATGAGTCTGCTGCTCTCGAGAGCTGTTCTCAAGGTAACATTTAAATATGTTTCACATTTTTTGGCTCAAAGCTAATATTGATAAATGTTCTCTTTTATATAAAGGGCTTCATCTTTATAGTTTGCTTTTCTACGAATTTATACTTTGTAGATTAAATTGTTTAGTATTTTCTTTAAGCTTTAACCAAGCTTTTTTAACCCTTGCAATTTTTTTTAACCATTTCTCTTTATCAATTAGATGTATGTTTTTTTTTTGCTGGGGTATTTACATATATTTAAGTACTCCACAAACTGTATTCTCTTTGCATGCATTTGCATTTTATGCCAGCTCGTTAATTCCCCAGTTCAGCAATTACCAATTACATTTACTCAACGGTTTACAACACGTTTGCCAAAATTGCTTGTTACACTTTTTAATTACATGTGTAATAACTACAAATTGTAACATTTTTACACGACAGGCGACAAATGACGCCCCCAACCACCAGATCCAGATCCTTTGGCCAGCTGGCGGTTTTGTTAAACAAAACGCAACATTTTGTAATACTAAAAAAAAAAAAAAAAAAAAAAAAAAAAATGGAGTCATAAATGTTAACGTTGCCTGCGGTTGCTTTTTGCAGCAAATCCCGGGCCGGAACACGCAATGCACGCGGCGGCCCCTTGGCCCACCTGTGTTGCCATTAACGTCTGGGCCGCCTATAATTATGCATGTTGCGGCTCAAAGGCGCGACGCATAAAACAAGCGCCAGACAAAGACAACCGGGACTCGATGGAAAATGGATGCGTCTACATGTGTGAGTGTGTGTGTGTGTGTGTGTGTGTGTGTGTGTGTGTGTGTGTGTGTGTGTGTGTGTGTGTGTGTGTGTGTGTGTGTGTGTGTGGTTGCTCCCGCTGGGCAACGTTTGCTTTGTTGGCTGTCTGCCACGACGCCTTAATTATGCGCCAACTGCAACTGCAACAACAACAACTAGCGACAACAATTGCTTGTTGCTGCCACATGAAGTTGTCGTCTGGCAACGCCTCTGCCGATTGATTTATAGTCGCTTTAATCTGTTGTTTTTTCGATTTTATTAAAGTTACACTTTACGCTTAAAACTAAGTGTGCTGCGGATGCGGATGTGAATAACAACTTTCAGTGTAAACATTGTGTAGGGGGGTATTCTGCGGTGTATTCAAAGTGTGTAGCATGCTCCTATTGTGTCTTTTTATGTGCCGTGTATGTGAATGTGTTTGACGACCCCTGCCATAGGCCCCGATCTGGTCCCTTATTGCCGATCCTGTCGATAGCTGCAGAAAAAAAAGAAAAAGAAAAAAAATTCTCAGCTTTTTGGATATTAAAAAAAACCATCTTACTTACCATTTTGGTTTCAATGTTGCGTATGTGGACGTGTGTGTATGTATGTGTGTATGCATGCCAGAGTCTTTGGATATTGAATACATTCCGTTCCAGTTTAGCTCCACGGAAAATGTATTTTAAAGGTATCTCAGTGTAAGCGAACTTTACCTATGTCGACCGGAAATTTTGAATGCCATCGGTAATGCCTTCACTTATAACTAGCTAATGTTTTTTTTTTAAAGAATTAATAACATTTAATCCTGAATGACTTTGCACTCGTTTTACTTACATTGTTTACATTTTGTTTAGATTTGTTGTTGTTGGTTTGCTACTTGTTTACAATAAAAATTTAGTTGTGTCTTCAGTCAGCACGAGTGTGAGAATGAAACATATTCATTTCATGCTCAGGTATGTCCTAAAATTCGTAGACAGCAATCTCAAAGTCTACTATAAAAATGAGTGTTTAAATATATATTAAACAAAATTTTCCTAATGGCAAGAAAATGTTTCCACAGTCAAATTCATTAAAGGGAAATTCTTTTACATTTAATGTAGCTTATTTTTAAGTGCATTCAAGAATGCTATTCTACTAACTTTCAACTATAAATTTATAAATCATTTTATTAAATATTTTTGTGTGGTGATTTTTCACCCGATTAATTGGTTTTCTTTTGCCATTTGATGGAAGGCAGGTGCAAGTGTCGCCAAGGTATTTAAATTGTGGATAATATGTTCTAAAAAGAACTTTAAACAGTTTGAAAACTTTTCTCTTAGCGCATTTCTTAGTTGCTTTTAACAAATTCTTTCTGGCAGACTTCTGCAAAAAATAATTTAATAAAATGTCCATAACTTATGTATATGCAAATATATATTCAAATTGCTTTTCTTTTTCTGGTGTGTTATATTAATTTTGCTATTTCTCCCAAATCATTTCTCATTTCAGCTTTAGCAATAACTAATGAAAGGAATATAGAAAAAAGGCAATTTATATTTAGTGCTAAACATGCGACAGCAATCAACAAGAGCTGGGCGCTATAATGAGGCATATCAGCGAGCAAATAATATCGCGAGCGACAAAACCAACGGCAATAATAACAATGCATACAACAGTGGGAACAACAATGAGCATCACTTAAGCAAATAGAAAATCAACGCGCAGAATCAATACAAAATCAATACAAATAGCTGTGAAATTTGCTGTCAACATCAACATTTGTTGTTGCCAGAGGAGAAGCGCGTTGCGAGAAAACAAAAGCGTGAGAAACGACAAACAAAGAGCGACAAGATAAACAAACTTCATTTCAAATGGGTGGCAAGAACGGTGCCAGCGGCAATGGCAATGGCAACGGCAACGGCGTCGGTGGTGGCGGCCCCGGCGGCGGTAGCCTCAATTCGAGTATCTGCAACTCGGTGCTAACGAATGCAACCGCGGCCAGCAACAGTCTCAGCCAGCAGCAGCAGCAGCTGCAGGCCAAGTACATCAAGTCGAAGCGCCACCAGAGCCGCTATACCAATCTGCAGCATTCTGGTCACGACTCCAGCAGCTATCTGCATCTCAATTCGCTCTGGTCGATCTGGTATGGGGTCTTGCTTACCCTCTTCCAGGGCTATTTGGCAATGCATGGCGCATACAGGTTCCTCGGTAAGTTCATAAAGAGATAAGTGAGATGGAAAAAAATCATTTGAATATGCTTTGATAATTACAAATAATATTTCACCTTTTGTTTTATTAAATCAAAAATTAACTTATTCTTCTTTTAGCTTAACAGCTTTAGAAGGCTTGCAAATAACATTTCATATTTATGTTAGAATTATTATAAACAGCTGTTAACATAACTGATTTGTATGTTAGTTAACATAACAACATTCATTCATTTACTGCTTTGCAGCTGCCGAAGATCATCTCAGCTGTTAGCTAACAGTTTCGTCTTTAGCTTAACACAACATGCCACTGTTAGCTGTCTCTTAGCATACATTTCCGAGTGCTGTTAAGTTTTCTATATGCAGCTCGCAACTCTGTTAGCTAACATAACATTTATCATTTATTCGCAGCTGCTTAAGATCGAGTGCTGTTAAGTTCTCTTTTTGCAGCTGTTAGCACAGCATTATTGCCTGTTAGCTAACACTTTTATATGCTGTAAAGTTCCATATTAATATTAATTGTTATTGCTTGCAGGCTGTTCGCTTATACCCTGGAAAATCGAGCCCGTTGCTGAACTAAACTTGCAGATTGTGCTCTCCGGCGTGGTCTTCATACTGCTGCCCGTGTTCTTTACGTCGGCTGTATTTAAGGTGAGTACGTGTGTTAAATAAACTACGGCTGGATTAAAACTCAATTTGGGATCACGAAATTAACTGTGCGGTTGTCTGGGGATAAAACAGACGCTCGATGAACGATAATGAAATTTTGCTCTGCTGTCTGCTGTCTGCTGTACGCTGTGCGCTGTCGTGCAGCCTTTGTGTATAAACTATTTTAGTGGCATTATTTTCGTTATTAAATTCATTTGCAAACAAACAAGGCATACGCTTCCCAGCTCCTGGACAGCCACAGTCAGGCTTCTGACTCGTGCTGCGCCACAAAATGGCAGCCAATGTGCAGAGTGCAATACACACACACACACACACAAATACACACGCCTGAACATTGATACAATTGCGTTGGTTATCCTTTCACAAACACACACACACACACATACTTCGTATAGAGTCTAGGTCTGTGTCGTGCATGTCCCTGCTTTTATCAGCATAATAAATGCAATTATGGTTTTTTATATTCCCCCCTTTTACTCGGACGCTCAGCTGGCCATCTCTTTCTCGCTCCCCCTCTCTTTCTGTTTTATTTATTGTCTATTTGAAGTGCACGGCAGACGGTGGCGCTGGCAAAAGCTCGATAGAAAAATACAATAACTTGCAAACGGCTTTTATACCCTGCAAACATTAAAAGGGGTTAAGTGGGCATAATCGAATAGTGTGCACGCGACAACAATGAAAAGCAATTTGTATGCACAGAAGGAGTTGAGCTTAATTATTACTGAAAGTCAAACTCAAAATAATTGGAACGTTAGAAAGTCCTGTTCCATAAATAAAGAATAGTTACAGTTAAAACTGTTAAGTTAATAAAAAACAAACAGTATGTGAAATTCTATAGCACTCGTTTTTAAGCACCTCGCATTTTTGTTAAGTTAAGGATCTCATGCGACATGCAGCGTAAAAGCCACTTAAAAAACCCACCACCCAGGAAAGTAAGACAGAGCTGGAGAGCCGCAGATATGGCCAGAAAATGGGGGAAGTGGGCAAAATTGTTTTTCTCTGTCACTTGTTGTTGTTAGTTTGTGCCGTAAACAGTGTCTGGACACGCTGCCAGCCTGCGGGTTATCACAAATAATTGGCTAAACTGAAGAGCTGCAACTGCAACTAGCATCAAAGTGCAGATTATTTTGCAAACGAGTCCGTAAAATGTTCGCCGCACAATTGGGCTTAAAATCGTAAATGTAAATAAATGCAGAGACAGACCGAAAGCTGGCTATCAGTCACAGCACAGCAGTGGGCACAAATCAAATAGTGCGCAACAGGGATCGGGTACAGAAGGGAGGGAATCGGTACACGGCGGCCATTTAATAAAGCTAACAGCACACAGGCCAATTCAGAATTGAGTGAAAAAAAGGACCAGACCAACATTGGCCATTGACGCGTGGCTATCGGAGCACTGGCAGGACACACAGGATGTGCGCCAGTTGTATTGCCAATTATTGGAATTCATAGTTTTTGTCTAGTTTTCGGCCAGTCAGGAGTCAGTCCTTAATTGTGTGTGCTATGCTTCACAATGAGTCAAAGGCAGCAGTCAGAGATATGGACAGGAATTCAAAGTAGAGGCCAGTTGCCATTTCGCAGTGGACGCTTGAAAAGCAACATTCGGTTGATAAACACATTGTTAGAATTCGACCAATGTTACGGTAATTGTAACTTCGCTCAATTTGTTTGCATTGTAGAATTTCGTTTATGGAAGTCCTTGCCAAAATTGACCAATGTTTTTTTAAAAGAAATGTGGCTGGCTGTTCATACTCAAGTTTCTGTCAAATATGAAAATGGTTTTAATATGTTCTTAAAGTTTGTTTGTTTAATCTACTTACTTCATTTATCAGCCAGTTTTTTCTTATTTCTTTCTGTTATTTCAATTAAAGTAAACATTTATACATATTAGGGCATTTTTAACATACTTCTGTTAATTAACATGAGCATAACATAATAATGTTAAAGGACTGTAAGTTGAAGTAAATTTACGACTGAAACGACACAAAACGTCTATAAAAAAGAGATAAGCTGTACTTTTTTTGTATATCAATTCTTTATACCAAGTGTAAGATTATCAGCATTAGCATAATAGGACATTTAAATAGGACATTTAAGTAGCGTTTGCAGCCGTTAATTGAACGCACTTCTAGTCTGTACATCGAATAGTCCATCGTCTCATTGGTCGTCTTGATCCAGTCGAATAGATGGGAGATATTTGTATAGACGCCCGGCAGAAACATGCGGCCACAGTCGAAGCCCCAGGAGATGATGCCAGTCAGGCTGCCGTTGCAAATTAGCGGTCCGCCGGAATCGCCGCGACAGGCATCGATGCCGCCCTGCAGCCAGCCAGCGCATAGCTGCTCCGGCGGCAGGAAGAAGTAGATGAGGCGGCAGACTTCCTGCTGCAAGATGGGCACCACGCCAATATGCAGCTGACTCTGCTTGTTGCCCCAGCCGGCGATCAGGCAAACGGTGTTCGGCCGAGCGCGTTCCTTGGCCAGCGCCAGCGGGCGAATGGTCGGAAAGTCGGGCGGTAAAAGTCCGTTGAGCATCACCAGGGCGACATCGTTGGACAGCGTTTGAAAGCTGAAGTTGCCATGCGGAATGATCTGGGCCACCAAAAAGACGCGCGTAAACTCGTCCTGCACATTTAACACGCTAGTTCCGGCCACAATCACATAGTTCACCGGCGCACGAAATTCCAACGGTGACGTATTGTTTCTAAAGATGAGATTGGATTGAGTATTGTGGTTGCTTCATCCGCGACTTACTTTACCCACATGGCAAAGCAATGGGCGGCGGTGCAAACCACACGCGAGGATATCAGCGCACCACCGCAAATATGCCCCAAGCCAAATTTCAGTTCGTGATAGTAACGATTGCGTATCGACACCATATATGGGGCATTAATTATGTTTATCGGAATGCCGCCCACTATTTTGGCGTGCGTCTCGACGGGCTCTATACAGAAATTATATTTATAAATAATACACTGTCCGAAATTGGGGCTACTTACGCTGGCCATTGACGAGAACAGGAATTGCGAGCCACAGCCAAATGATTGCCAGCACTTGGCTACAAAACATTCCTTACGATCCGTCGGATAATACGTCCTGATTCGATTCGCCGATACATTGAGTTGGCGTTTTATATAAAATGATAATCGTAAAAATAGTTTAACAAAAAAAAAAAAGGTTTTAATTGAACATCACTTTTAAATTTGGATTTTGAATTGAATTTATTTTGACAACCAATGTGGAAAAACTTTAGCCGGGAAAGTAAAAGTTATAATTAAAAAAATTACTTTGATATAGAAAAACTTAAGAGTACTCGTGATATTTAAGATTTAATGCACTAGAAATCAAATATATTATTAAAAGGTTTTTAGAATTATTTTTCTGGTTTCCTCGTCATACATAAATCATATATTTAACATAAAGCTTTAAGCAAAACTTTTATTTGTTGAGGTAAGCTACTTGAAGAAGGAGTTTTGTAAATAGATATTCCTGATTATTCTGCATGAAAAGCGTTCCCAGTTACATCTTCTTCTTACTTTCGGCTAACTTAAATTTCTTCTATAAAAAGTCTTTCCACAAACATTTACCAAATGGTTTTCTTTACTAAATGACCGCTTTAAATAATTTAATGTAGATAGCGAAAACATTTGCAAATGCATTGCATTAACAACTTCGCGGGCACTTTTTTTGTTGGTTCAAATGAACTTTTAGTTAGTTAATTTTTTTTATATGAAAGCCATAGCACATGAGCATTATAAGCAAGTGGATCGCTGAGTTTGGCAGGGGGGTAACTGACTCGACTCAGGGTGACTAACATTGAAGTACGCTCCACCCTGCACCACTTTGCCCCACGCTTTTTCCGTTGTTGCTTTTAGGTGGGGCAAGGGGCTGACAACCGCGAAATGTCGGCACGTTTAAATGTATTATCCCGTTGGCTAAATGGGTGTCCATTTGCCAACTCACTTTCACACACACACACACAGGCAGCTCCTTGTTGTGTGCGTTTGCACTTCAAATGCGTTTCGCTTTTTGCAAATTGCAATCATTGTTGTTGCTTCACGGCAAACGCAACGGAACGCAACGAAACGAAACGAATCCAAACCAAACAGACTAAAAAAAGGCAACAAAAATAAGAAAGTTTATTTTTTTCTTTTGTGCATGCTGAAAATGTAATACCCTTTCTGGCAAATTACAGCTTTTATTATATTATTTTTAGACAAAGCCTTATGACTGTTTTTTGTCTGCACAGTTGTCATAGAAACTTTCGAACATATGTAATTTAATAATAATTTTAATCAGACGAAGATAATATTTGTTGAGTGCAGTCAAAGCAAAAATGTGTTTGTTTAATTAAATTTAAATTTATTATTCATAATAAGGTTATCTAAGTTTGATAAGATTCTGTTTAACTTTAAATAGAGGAAAAGTTCTCTACTTCACCTTTAATCTGTTATAGAACATATTATTATTGTGAAAATATTTTAAAAACCAAGTAAAGTTTTATGCCTTAAACAATATTTCTTTTTGATTGAAGGATAAATGTTTACTAAATTACTTATTTGTTAAAAATACTCTTAGGCAAGTTATAGCTTAATTTGGTTATTTTATGTATAAGTTTCATGGCCATTTTATTATCAACATTTAGCTCTTAACCGATTATATAAAAATATTTTCCATATGTTAGCAACAAAGATAGGATGATATTTTTAAAGTATGTTTAGAATATATTTATAAATAGACAACTTTAACATAATTTTGAGGTGTTTGTTTTTAGGACAATTAATATATATAGAAATAGTTAAATAATTAATATTGTTATATTACATATAAACAAAAGTTCAGTTGCATCATGCCCGTTTTTTCCTTGCCATTTGTAATGGGTACAGGGTATAAAAAGCAAACCCAACCAAAACGATGCGCAGCAAGTTTCGTTCTCTTCACTATCGCTGTGATTCCATGAAGTCTGCTTGTTTTTAATTTAAAAGCCCAACAGCGCACATTTATTTATATGCTGCACGTGATTTTTATGTTTCCCTTTTTTCCACACACACACACACACATAGTATATATCTAGTGAATGTATGTGAATCTACACGCTGTATGTATAAATATTTCATTTCGCCATTTGTCACGTGCATTTTTTATGCACAAAATATCGCGTATACGACGCGTTGGCGCATAAAAAATACAGATTCAAAGCACCCGCAATACCTTTTGCTTTGCTGCTGGCGTAAACGCAGCATTTTATTTAAATATTTCGCTGCCATTGTTTTTGCATAGTTCGCATACGTATTTTATTTCATTAATTGTACGTCACAGCTCCGATTTATATGCACATCCTCCCAAATGGCACCCAGGAGCTGTTGTTTTATGCGGTTTTAAGTGCATCCGCCCCGCGCGGGCGATTTCAATTGGTTGTGACATTTGGCGGCGTCTCCTTGCGGCTAAAAAATGCTTTTATTTAATTCATGGTTTACTTAATTTATGAATGCAAACGAAGTGAAACCTAAATAAATATATGTATATGAAAAAATGCAACAAAGGCTAAACTAAATGCATATGAATAAAGTTTGCAAAATTAGCAAAAACTATGTATGCCAAATTTTAATTGGTAGTGAATGATTAAAAACCATGGCCTTAAACCGCAATAAATAAAGTCAAGCAAAGTAAAAATTGCATATGTTATTTAAATGATTTTTAGATTGACTTTTAAAGTCACCAAAGTTGTTAGACTTAAATTTGTTTTTTTCTTTAATGTTTTTAATTGATTGAATTTATTTATTTCTTTTTTTATTTACAACAACTTAGACTATTGTCTAAGTTATTATTATTATCTATTATTATTATTATTATTATTATTATTATTATAATTATTATTATTATTATTAATATTATTATTATTATTATTATTATTATTATTATTATTATTATTATTATTTTTATTATTATTATTATTATAATTATTATAATTATTATTATTATTATTATTATTATTATTATTATTATTATTATTATTATTATTATTATTATTAT
>SCDZ01000475.1:0-67910 GCA_004143845.1 Drosophila lacertosa | reverse complement strand
CTACATCAGAATCCACAACTATTACTTCACCAGATCCCACAACTGAATCCACAACTATTTCTACATCAGAATCCACAACTACTTCAACACCAGCTACCCCAAATCTTTAACTTCGTCGGTTTTCTTGGGTTTGCCTCGAAAAGAAAAGGAACATTTTGACATATTTGGGACAGAATTATTCCAAAAGAAAACTCATATACGCAAAAAAAAAAAACAAAAAATAAACGAAAAATTGTTTTTCTATCTCTTTAATAAAACATGAATAATTTAATAAATGAATATATATTTAATATGTGTCTTTGATTTTGATTGTTACAAAAACTTGTAGTTAAAAATTATGTTTACAATAATGTAAGACAAGACAAGGGCGAAAATTATATTTCTAAGCTAATTTTACGGAATTTTCAGGACTTGAAAATAGCAAAAACGAGAAGTATTCCCGACTAGAGAAGTCTTTTAATAGACGAAGAAAATCGTCCTTTGGTGTCTTATGCTTGCCGCTTGGATTCTTTAGAGATGATCATTCTATACTGGATTAAGAATAACTCTCTTCAGGAACTCTCGAATAGATTCCACTTTCTTCAACTTTTTGCACTTCTCATTAGTTAATAGTTTTATATATTTTAAATAAATAACAAGAGAAACTCAAGTCAATTGCCCCCAACAGAGAAACAATTTTTTAGTGCCGCTGCAATTAAGGAAACAACTGTTTTATTTAATTTTAAATAAAAAATGGATTTATTTTGTGCAGGGGAAAAATTTCATAATTTTATTAATTTATTAAAATAAGTAAATTTACATTTAAATTTATTATGTTACAATCGTAAAGTTTTTAATAAAAATGTATGCTGTCTGTGTCAAAATAAGGGATGACAATTGAATAAGTTTATTTATAAAATAAATTTTCGTAAATCTTTGTTAAATTTACAAAAAGTTTTTTTTTGGCAGTGATTCCGAAAACCCGTTTTGCTGAGTTAAATCAGACAACTAAATACGTTTTAAAAAAATAAAAAAATATAATATATAAAAAAAATATGAACATTATTTTTTAATCCTTATATATATATATATAATTTTTTTTTATGTACATGTGCAATAGTTTTATGGATAACTTGTTCTATTCTCTGACACATGCCAAACAGGCGATCTAAAAACCAACTTGCTTCCGACATAAGCGAAAAAGTTATTAATCTAAAATGGCCTTCATTTTAATTACTGTATCACTTCTTGAAGATAAAGAAGACATCGTTGTAGATAAAGATAAGCCGATTTCCAAGTAAGTTTACGGGAAAAACAAAAGCAAAACCTGGAACTTGGCTCTTAACGGTAATATAATTTATACGATATGTCGTTTGCTATGTTTGGCCGAAAAGAATGCTTCAATATTGCTTTATGGCCCAATACGACAAGTCAACAGCAGGACCCATAAACCCAACCCTGCCCAAAAGATTCGCGTATATAAAAGACCCGCCTTGGGGACATGAAATCAGTTAGTGACATACACCCAAATTCGACAAAGAAATGATCCAGTTAAGCGCAATTTTAGCCACTCTGTTGGTCCTGGGAGTGACTGCGGCGCAAGAGATTCCACAGTGCGGATCCTGCCAGAGCGGAAACGATGCCTCCTGCGAGTCGGAGACCTCGTACTACAACTGCTTCAGTGAGTAGATCCCGCGTAGAGTGTGCGAAAGGAGTTTTACCAATTAAAACTCAAATTCAAATTAGATGGTAAAAAAATTGGACTGAGTGAGTGCAAAACGGGCTTCGTTTGCAGCAATGATGTGAATATCTGCGTGGATAAAACGCAGATCTCGTCGACTATCCTTAACGTTTGTGGCGCCGACGGCAACGGCGGAGGCTGCGGTGTATGCACGACGGGCAACAAGTACACCTGTGTCAGCAAGAGACAAGCTGGACGCTGTATTGATAACAAAGTGTCAGCTGTGATTGATTGTGAACCCGATGAGATTTGTGTGGTCAAAGCTCAAAGCATTGAAGGATCCGTTTGTGTGCCGCAGTGTGCAGCTGATTATGTGAGTAGAAGTATTTAAGCAAGACAGATCTTCAAGATATCTTTTGCAGTTGACGATGAATGCAACCTGCACCAGCGATAATTATACCCCAACAACTTTAGCGCCCTCAACAACGCCCTCCACAGACGCGCGAGAAACCGTCTGTAAGACAGCCTCAAGTGGAGTAACCGCGCTCTTCTTCTACGCGTACTACGATGCGACGTGCACGACCGCTGTGTACTGTCAGAGGAACAGTGCCACCAGCAACGATTGGGTCACCTTGTTCAAATCGTGCCAATCACCCACTCCGTACTTCGATACGCGCCTTAAAAGCTGTGTGGCCACTAAACCGGCTAGTTGTACAACTGTCTAAACCTTTTTGTAATGGCAACAAAGGCTCATTTTAGCAACAAATCTTTTTGAATGCATATATAGTTAAAATACTATTTTACAAATCGTTTTTTTTTTTAAATAAATTCAATAATAAATACTACAAAAAATATATATTCTTTATTTGCTTAAAAAAGATTTAATGTAACAATTAAAATTGCTAGTTTTATTGTTAATACAATTGATGTCGGCTAAATCAATACGTAGTCTATATAAAAATAGATTTGCATGCAAATACGTCATCATTTCTAAATATGTGATAGAATATGAATATGTTATTTACGTTTTCGACCACTGTTGTTGCCTGATTTATGGCGTGGACAGATGCGTTGCGCCGCAGCTTAGGTTCGCCGAGGGAAATTATTCAAACACATAATATGTGTACACATGTTTATATATATATATATGTACATATATATATATATATGTACATATATATATATATATGCATATACAATTGTAGTTATTCGAAATACACTTATTAAATTGCTAGTTGTGCGGCATGTACAGCCACACATAAACATACATATACATAAGTACTATACAATGAAAAGTTCTCATTTAATGATTCTTAATATTTTATCGAGACAAAAGCAATATGAAATGTTGCCGTTGTTCTTGTTGTTGTTGTTGATGGTAGTTGATGCTGCAGCCTGGCTGGCTGACTGGCTGGCTTATTTGGTTGGGTTGGGCGGCGCATTGCCTACATTGGCAGCGATTGTCGCGGCAATTAAACATTAAATAAAATGAATTGCAGAAAGCTGCAAAGATGACACTGAATGACGATGAGCAGGAGGCTGTGTCTGAGGCAGAGGCCGTCGAGGTGCCTGTGATTGAGGCAACTTGGCTGGCCCCAACTAAATGCGCAAATGGAAATTATGGCCATTGACGACGCACGATCTGCCTGGCACACTATACGTGGGCAGCGGCGAGTGTACAAACTAAAAGATAAAAACAACATTATAGCAAGACACATATACAATTATAAGATGATGGATAGCTGCTGGCTGCACAAACCTTTGGCACTTTCTGCGTTGTTGCCATGTAGCCGACACAGAACGATTGCGTTGTGTGGCTCCACATGACCTCGCCGCAGCTTTGTTTGGGATAGTAGAGCAACGTCAGTGCGCCGGCATAAAGGTCCTGCTGTTGTGGCAGCAGCGGTGAGTCCAAAAACTTTTGTTTAAACGTTTTGTGCAGACTGGTCACAGCACAATCACTGCTAAAGGCGCCGTTGCATATCTCGCGGGCGAGCAGCGTTTTCATCAGGTACTCACCATTGCCCGTCGTGCACGTAGCAATGGCCAATTCATCGGTATCGGTCGCCCAGCAGCCGGCGCCGTAAGTGGCCGCCTGGCCGACACGACCGGGCACCTTGAGCAGAATGCCGCCCGAACTGCAGCCGGCTGCAGTGTTACCGGCGCCATCAACGCAAACAGCGCCGACAGTGTCCAGTGCGGCTGTTAGCTCAACTTCGTTGCCGGGCTCGGGCACGGCATCTTCGACGGCCTTGGTGTTGCCGACAACTAAATCGTATTTGCTCTTATAATGATTATAATGGAATTTCGCTTTCGACGAGATCAGCACATTAGGGTCGACCATGGCACAACCCATTTGCTCAGCATATTGTTCGGCACCACTGGCCGCTAGCACCATGGGCGGTATGCGTTCCAGTGGCTGTTGATCCGATTGCCCGTCGCAAATGCGACGTGCCAGCTGTATGGGATTCTTTACACGGCTGACATTGGTGCAGGCGCCAAAGTTCAAGTTGGTGCCGTTCATAATAGCTGCGTCGCACTGGACCGAACCGTCCAAGCAGAGATTGGAGCCAAATCCGGCGTTGGTATGGCCGCAGTTCTCCAAACGCATTATAGCTGCCTCGCAGGCATCGACAGCGCTGCCGCCGTTTCGTAGAATCTCTGTGGCCCGTATGCATGCTTCTTTAATGACGCGCTGGTATTTGGTTTCGTCGATGCAATTTCCAGCTCCTAATCACAGTGTGCGTGTGTAATATATTCATAAATAAACACAAACTCATCAATCAAAACGAACCTGTATGCACCGCTACGAAACCAGCCATGTTATTGTCGTATTGTTGCTGCTAATGCCAACTGCACTTGCGTTTTGCAGCCTTTGTTTACGACAGCCGAATGCTATTTTAGTATTTGTTTGTTTAAACAATTTTGGAAACTGAGACTGCAACAACCGTTTGCTGAATGCGCCAAAATACTAATTTAACAAAAAATACTGCGTGCTCGTGCTTTACAATACTGGTCGAACAGCACACTAAGGGTATCCGTTAAGGGAACCGAAATTCCTTTACACATGAAGGTCATCTCAGTAGGCATCTTGCGATATTTTAGGCATTTATTTTCAATACCGATGATTTCTGTTGAATAGAAATAAATGTCTATATATATATATATATATATATAGTCCTGACAAATACTCTTGCGTGGCTTTAAATTGACTGGAAACTATGTTGTTAATGCTTAAATATTTAGCCTATTTATAATTTCTAGTGTTTTTTATTTTTATATTAATAATAAACGCTGGATCCAGGGTATTTTCTAGTCGGCTAATACTGACTACAGCATTCTCACTTGATATAACAATCAATAAACTTGAAAAAGTTATCTTTTTTTTCGTTCCACTATTCTATTTTCTTGAGCATTTTTTTGCAATAGTTGAGGTATATGATCTCGCACAACTTTGTAACCGCCATGTCAATTTGTATAAAAGGACACAGTCTCCATTATGTATACTAATTGAAATTGCTTATTCTCTCTCTACTCACAGTTTACAGAGGCAAACAGTCTGCTGGTTTTGCCTGTTTTAAGGCCATATATCCACTAATGTGGATTTATGATGAAAAAACCGAATGTTCTTTTGTGAGTTGCCTTCATAAGTGCATGAAGGGATAATGCTTAGTTTCTTGTTTTCAAATATATATACCTTATAAGATCAAATCGGCTTCCTTCTGCCTGAATAATACAAGTTTACACAACTATTATAACCCTACTTTTATAAAAAATAGCAGGATTAATTTAAAAGCATATTAAAACAATGTATAATTAATATTTAAAAAAAAGTTTGACTTCTGTAGTTAATTTTACCCGCCTTATTCTAATTTGAATCTGCGGTTAAAGTAAACATCGTTTGGATATAACGATATATTGGTAATTTTGGTATTTTAATAATATTTCAGTATTTATTGTGCGTGCTGATCTTGGTCACATAGAATTGTGACCGTGATTTTTGCAATAAACTGAGTTGTACTAAAAAAGAGTAAGCTTTATTTATTTAAAAATGTAATTAAACTACGCAGTCAAAAGTTTTGTACACGAGCGGTGCACCCACAAGTCCCAACCCGATTTTAAGATCAAGTACGCACAGCAGCAAGTGCAAGTGAAATGTGAAGAAAGTGATTGTTTGTCCTAATCGAACAATTGTTTGTGTATTTGTGATATTGTGTGTGACGACTGTCTCCACTTGCTATATACCAATTAAAATATGTAAAAAACAAAAAGGAAAAACAAGTGCAAAATTGCAAAGCAATTACGTCCACAGATTTGTTAAGCAACAACTAAACCATACAAAAATACCCAACTGCGTGGCGCTTAAGCACACGCATATTAAAAAGTACGTTTTAATAAAATGGACAAATTCCCATTAAAGGGTAGCAGAGAGGCTGCGGCGGAAGGCAACAACTACATAACCGCATATCAAACAGTCATGAAAAAGGTACGTAATGTATAAATATTTACTATGTATATTGGTATGATTTTGTCATACACAGCACATAAAATATGCGTTCATACATAAATTATTTGACATATTTGAGGGGCGGAAATAGTTTTGTAAAAGTGTCTACGTGGGTGTCTCACTTTTTTTGCTTAGCCGAACAGCTGAGCAGCCGCACTCATGAAGCAGCATTTATATTCCTAATCTCTTCCCTTCCCTTCGCTTTGTCAATGCATAGCGACAAAAATGCCCATACTTTAATCTTATCAATATCAGTGCGTAAACAAAGATCTTTTAAGCCTCAGCTTTGTTCGTGACTGGTATGCTGTTCACGCAAAATGCAAGCAAAATTAACGAATTGAACAATCAAAACAGTCTGATATTTCTATTCAACGATTTTACAGTCGAATGGCCACAGCATTGGAGCCGGAGAGGGCGATCATCCGCTGGCGACGCATTCAAAACTAAACTATGCGGCAGCAACCACATCACTTACAGCAGCTACAGACGATGAGGATATGATCGACATAACGCCACGCTCCAGTCCAGGCGAACTAATCGGTGGCGCTGGCGGCTATCATCATCGTGAGACTGTCACCGAATCGGATACAGAGCGCGAATTTGCGCCAAATCAGCGAACAATGCACCATCATCAGCATCAACATGTGCCAACTCACAGTGCTTTCGGTGACCCCATGGACGGTGAGTGGGCCAAACGGTGTTTGGTGTGCAACATCACAAAAACAGCATAAAAAACACGAGTGTGTGTCTCTTAATTTGTTAATCTTATACACAATCTCCGAGCTCGGTCGCCGGCCGATGTCAAAAATTGTGACTGTGTTGCGCTGGCTGTACTTACTATTATTGCTTTTATTATTATATATACGTATATAAATAATGTATGTAATTGTGTGTGTGTGTGTATGTATGCGGGCTACTCGTTTCTATTTAATTAATTTACATATTAAATACAGCCATGTGCACAATTCCACTGTAACTAGTTTCGTCTGTATTCCCAGTGCAATAAAAATAAAAATCTACCGCAAAGCGGCAGCACATATATTGGCGTTCCTATGCCGTTATGTCAATAAGCAGAGCTTGTTTTCAAAAATCAGTTTAAAAATTGCATAATGTTATTAGACATCAAGTATTAATTAATAATTGTTTACAGCCCCTGATCAAACAAAGAAAACAAAAAATCAGCAGTAAAGCTGTCTATGTTGATATGTGCCCAAACAATAATCAATCTAAATCAAAGTACTCTTTATTTTGCGCATATGTTCACCGCCTTAGGAGCACTTTCGTTCTATGGCTCCTCGGATGTGCAGGATGACATACCTGGCATTGGGCAGTATGAAGATTTCCACACTATTGACTGGCAGCGTGATATTGCACGAGATCGCATGCGACATCGTTATATAGTCAAAAAGCGACAGGATTCGGTTTGGGATTTAATCAAGGTAAGTGAAGCCAATGTTATATAATCTAAACTAATGATCGATCTCTGCTGTAGGGATCCATTGACGCAGGTTCCGGTTGGCTGTGCGTTTTACTGGTGGGAATAGCGGCAGGCTGTGTAGCTGGCATGGTTGACATTGGTGCCAGTTGGATGTCGGACTTAAAGCACGGTATATGTCCGCCCGCGTTTTGGTTTAATCGCGAGCAATGTTGCTATCCGGCTAAGCAATCTGTCTTCGAGGAGGGCAACTGTTCCACAGTAAGTTGTTCAAGTTACAAAACCACTTTACTACTACATTTTATAACTTTGTTTGCAGTGGAAAACCTGGCCGGAGATTTTTGGTCTTAGTCGGACCGGCACGGGGCCGTATATCATTGCGTATATTTGGTACATATTGTGGGCATTGCTGTTCGCCTCCCTGAGCGCCTCTTTGGTACGCATGTTTGCACCATATGCCTGCGGATCTGGTATCCCGGAGATCAAGACCATATTGTCGGGCTTCATTATACGCGGCTATTTGGGCAAATGGACTTTGCTTATTAAATCGGTGGGCCTGATGCTTTCCGTATCCGCCGGATTAACGCTGGGCAAGGAGGGACCAATGGTTCACATTGCTAGCTGCATCGGCAATATATTTTCGCATCTGTTTCCCAAATATGGACGCAACGAGGCCAAAAAGCGAGAAATTCTATCGGCAGCATCTGCCGCCGGGGTCTCGGTGGCTTTTGGCGCACCTATTGGCGGCGTGCTGTTCTCTTTAGAGGAAGTGTCCTATTATTTTCCACTGAAGACCCTGTGGCGTTCGTTCTTCTGTGCGCTTATTGCAGCATTCGTTTTACGTTCACTGACACCATTTGGAAATGAGCATTCCGTGCTATTCTTTGTGGAGTACAACAAGCCTTGGATATTCTTTGAGCTAATTCCGTTCGTCTTTCTGGGCATCATGGGCGTAAGTATATTCGTCTATTCGTCTATTGTTTAAGTTAACATGGTTTTTTTGTTTCTTTTTAAGGGTGTCATTGGCACGTTCTTTATAAAGGCAAATTTGTGGTGGTGTCGCTTCAGGAAATTCAGCAAGTTGGGTCAATATCCAGTTAGTGAAGTGCTGTTTGTCACATTGGTCACTGGCATCATCTGCTATCCGAATCCCTTTACGCGCATGAACATGAATGAACTGATCTTCCTGTTGGTCAGCAAGTGCTCGCCTGGCGACATCAACAATCCCCTTTGGTTCGTATTATCGTAATGAATGTTAAATTAAACTTAAACTAATCTCTACATTTTCTAACAGTGACTACAAGCGAATGAATATCAGCACAGGCACCAGTTTTATCGAGGTGACCGAGCCCGGACCCGGTGTCTACCGTTCTATTTGGCTGCTCGTTTTGACCTTTATACTTAAACTGGCATTGACCATTTTTACATTTGGCATTAAGGTGCCGTCGGGTCTATTCATACCCTCACTGCTGTTGGGCGCCATCATGGGACGTATTGTTGGTATCGGTGTGGAGCAGTTTGCGTATAGCTATCCCAATATATGGTTCTTTACCGGAGAGTGTGCGGACAGCAATCTGATAACACCCGGCTTGTATGCAGTTGTTGGCGCTGCTGCTGTTCTGGGCGGCGTCACACGCATGACAGTCTCCCTGGTGGTCATCATGTTTGAGCTGACTGGCGGCGTGCGCTACATTGTGCCGTTGATGGCGGCTGCCATGGCCTCCAAGTGGGTGGGCGATGCTCTGGGTAGGCAGGGCATATATGATGCGCATATTGCGCTGAATGGTTATCCGTTCCTGGACAGTAAGGAGGAGTTTGCACATACAACACTTGCGGCAGATGTCATGCAACCCAAACGCAATGAAACATTGAATGTCATCACTCAGGATTCGATGACGGTCGACGATGTAGAGAATCTGCTAAAGGAGACCGAACACAATGGCTATCCTGTCGTCGTGTCTAGAGAAAATCAATATTTAGTTGGCTTTGTGCTGCGCAGAGATCTTAACTTGGCTATTGGTGAGTTTGTGTTGTTATTACAAATACATAGAGACTTTCATTTAAACAATCTTATGTTTGACAGGTAATGCAAAGCGTCTTATCGAAGGCATTAATAGCAATTCAATAGTATTATTTACGTCCACGACACCCACACAAAATCTGGGTCCGCCGCCCCTTAAGCTAAAGAAGATACTAGATATGGCTCCCATTACGGTGACAGATCAAACGCCAATGGAAACTGTTGTCGATATGTTCCGTAAACTGGGACTGCGCCAAACGCTTGTGACACACAATGGGTAAATTGAAGTAGTTATGCGTATGGGAAACTTTTCACTAACACTTTAACTATTTGCAGTCGCTTGCTTGGCGTCATAACGAAAAAGGATGTTCTACGACATGTTAAACAGATGGATAATGAAGACCCCAATACTGTGCTCTTCAATTAAGTTGAATTTATTAGCCAATCAGCAAACTAGGCAGAGTAGCCTAGTTATTATTATTACCTGTTCTATCCAGCAAAAATTAAATATGATTAAGTCAAAAGTTGAGCATGAAAATAGTGGTTAGTAAATGTACGATCGGATCTTCGAACGTGAGAGATTTAGAAAAATTTTGTGTGCAGTACTATTATATATACATATTTATATATTCATTAATAGACACATAATTATATTCACATATGAATGTCTCGTTAATGTTAATTGTATAATTTATTGAGATGTAGTGAAAATGATAGTTACATATTCATTGATTTCCACTTTGTAATTATGTCATTGTACACGTATTCAAAATAATATTATCTAATTTCTATATATACTTTATTTATGCATACCCACACATTTTTTTTATAAACCTATGTACATCACGCGCATGTGGAATGAGTGTTTGAATTTATAAAAGTATTTTATGTAAAAGTTTGTACGGGAAATGTAACGCGCAAATTTTACGCTGGCGGCACAGGCAACAGCTAAGTGTGAATGGAATGTTTTAACTTGATAGGAATGAAATATGAAAGGTCTTTTGCATTTTTTTCATAATTTTTTATTGTCATATATATATAATATAAAATACATATATACAAAAATATTGTGTTTTGTTAGAGATCTGTGAAATTTTAATCTAAACTCGTGTATATAGCAACAAGAAAGTATATAAAAATATAAATAAAATTAAGCGCAGCTACAGAAAAGCTATATTAAATCGAAGTACAAGCCCTTTATATGTTTGTAAACTTTAATTCATAATTTATGTATATTTGAAATAGTTGTTAATTTATATTTCTAGCAACATAGACACTGCGTCTAAATTCAAATTTATTTTGACAAAATCGGCAAGTATGGCAGCTGAAGTTCATTTATTTATTAAAAAAAACCTTTTTCAGTTTGGTTGAAAAACTTTTAAAAATATAAAATTACCAATATGTTCACAGCCTTGGGGAGATTGGCGATAAGTAAGAATAAAACTTACGTAATATATATATACTCATACATTATTTGTTATTCTTTGAAGCATGTCCTGTTAATGGCTTTAAAACTGGCCAACGACGTGGTTTCATCTTCCAAGGACAGCCTGCACAGGCCAAGTTGCAGACACACAGTAGCCTGCACACGAGCTGGGTGCTCTGCAAGAAAGTTGAGACGGACAAGCCTACAGAGGAGACTGAACCACCTTATAAGTGCTTTGATCTAAAGAAATTGTGTCCTGATCCCTGTTGTGACGACGATGAAGTGGAGGAAATTGCAGCACATGTCGGCAATAGATGCGAAAAGAATCCATGTTCCAGAGTTAGAGATCCTTGTCTTGGATATGTCAAAGATCACATACATGGACGGCATAAAGTGGTAACAACCCCAGTAGCGGCCAATTCTACAAAAGCAGTTACTCCTGCTAAAAACGATAAAAAGGAGTCAACTTCCAAAGCAGCGTCTTTCCTAAGGAAAGCGTTTTCCTGCAAAATATTGTCAACGCCCAATAATAAGTCTGAAAGCTCCGATAAGAAGCCAAAAGGCAAGCCAAGTAAAGGCAAGAAAGGAAAATGAATTAAAAGGGGTTTTCAAAATTTATAATTTATTAATGCAAATTTGCTAAGTATTTGAAGTACGAACAGATTTGTTGTACCAAATTAATCCGAATGACATAAAGTAAATAAAATATATATTAAATTAGATTAACTGCTACCAGGATTTAATTAGTAGCCATACAAATTACTGTCTTAAATTGTGCTCAATGTAGAATATCTGAAATTCGTTGCCGTAAAGGCCCGTGATTAGCCAGCAGCCATTGTCGCTGATCCGTATAAATTGGCCACGACCCCGCAGGACGCCCTTGGCACTGGCATGGGCGCCATCGCTGATCCTGTAATACTCCAGGGCGCCGTCGTTGCTGGGACTGTAGATGATGTTGGCATCGCGGCTGCACGCAATGGCGTTCTTAAAGGGCAGCGGTATTTGCACAATCAACTGGGCGGTGTCCTGAAAAGTATAAATAGCAGAATGTCGACTAATGAAATTGGAGCGAAATGTGTAACATACTTCATCCTCGTGCCGCATGTCGTGGTAGTAGGCCTGTCCACTCAGGTCACAGCTGACCACAATTTGGTGGCCGTCCATATCAGTTTTCAGCAGGGTGGACACCATGAAACGATGCCTGCGCAGGGCGAGCAGCTGCAAGTGCTTGCTGGACCGTTCGGCAGCTGGCTGGCGACCCGTGCTCCAGCAACGATAGACGCCGCCATCGTTGGTGCCCACCACCAGATCGTCCAGCCCCAGCGACACCATGGTCGTTAGTTCCGCACCAACTGTAGCTGGCAGGGAGTACCTAAAACGTACATTTAGTGGATTAATTCTTGTTTAAGTTCAGCACGGACAACTTACTGCCAGTCTAGGGTCATTTGCTTGGCGACCAGCCACTGCAGCACGGTGCCATTGGCATAGCAGGCGAGCAGATGCTGCTCCGTCACCCAGTCCAGCGCCACGGCAGCGCCTTGCGTGGAGGAGACGCTGTGCAGCTGCCTAATTCCCACACTTGAGTCACCACCGCCACCGCCACGTGCCGGCTCGTAGAGCCAAACGAAGAGCTCACCATCCATGGTGGCGCCGGCGAACACGTTCTTGTTGAAGCCATTGGTGCACAGGCTGCGCAGGCAAGACTTGAGTGGCAAGGCCTTGGCCTCCGAGTAGACCACAAAGCTGCCATGCGACATGCGCTGCGGCACAAAGAGCTGCAGCTGCTGGTCCACGTGCTCGCACCAGTCGTCGTGGGGCGCCACCGTTGTGGCCACCAGCACGGGCGCATTGTTCGTGTGCACGCACAGCCAAATGGCCAAACCCTGTGAGTGCTCAGCGCTGGCCATGGCCAGTTTCTGGTATGTGTGCACTTGCAGCTGCTCCTGCAGTGAGCATTGTTCTGTCTGCTGCTCGTCCATGAGTGGCGTCGGCTGGCTCAGCTCCTGCTCCACCAGCGGACATATCTGGCGCAGCCACTTGGCCAGCGCATGCTCATCATAGTCGAGGCTCTGACTGCTGCGATACCGCTCCGTTTGTGTGGCCACATGCTGCTTCTCCTGTGTGGCGGTGCCAGCGTCTAAGCTGGGCGGCGGCGGATCTGTGCCTGTGCAATTGTCCACCAGAGCATTCTGCTTTTCTATCGGCTGAGTAGCCGGAAATTCAATCACAGGCGAGCTGTAATGGGATAGCACGTCCATTCTATGTAAATGGCTAGAAAATCAACTCTTGGACACAACAGCGTTCATACGTTGCCATAGCAACTGCCAAAGGGGGATGACAATCACCGAAAATAAAATATTATTAAATATTTCTCTAAAAAACAAGATATTTTGCCAATGTTAATAATTAACTCCAATTAATTGCAAAGCCATGATTAAATAGTATTGTAAGTAGCTAATGTTTGAATTGAGCGCCATTTACTGTGCACATATCGATATTTATTTTATCGAACTTTTAATACTTAATTCGATAACATTTGAGTAACTCTTAACGGTTGTGTAGTAGGCTTTGACTTTGCGGGATATTCATAAAATTGCCATTATTGAAAGAATTTCTTTGAGTCAACTATAACTGCAAAAAAAAGTATAAATATAATTTTTAAAAAAATTATATAAAAAGCTCGGTTATACGAAACGAAAAGAATTTGACAAACAATATTTCATTAAGTAATAAGAAAGTAGTTTAGCAAAATGTTGATATGGGCAAGATTGGCCACTGGTAAGCATAGGATTGGACAGAAATAATTCACAGACATAGATTGACTGATTTGGGTTAATTATTTGAAGCATGCTCAAGAATTGGATTTAAAGTTGGTGGATTGAATCCGCCGGGGCAGCCGGCAAAAGTTAAATTCCCATTGCAGGTGCGCTCTATTCAGGCCAGCCTTCAGCTCACCAAGGATGACGACCAAAAGTCTAAGGATGAATCCTTCTTCAAGCCTCTATGCCCCGATGAAGATAAGGAGGGCGAGACGGTTGCTCGCCATGTAAGCGGCAAAAAAGGCGAAAAGGAATCAAGCGCCGGTGGACAAGATGATTGCCCTCCAGGCGGTGAAGCTAAAGGTTCAACGACTGGCACCGACAAGCCTGGCGCAGAAGGCTCGGGCGCTGCTGTCGGCCAGTTGCTCGGCAAACGTCGTGAGGGCTTCATTCATGCCGTTATTGGGCCGGTCATCGATGTTTATTTTCCCGATGAGATGCCAGAAGTTCTAAACGCTATGGAGATACAAGATGCACCAATCGGCCGGCTGGTGATAGAGGTGACACCGATTGGGTATCGACTAACTACGGCGTATTTTACTTAAGTATCCTTTTAGGTATTCCATCATTTGGGCAATAATATAGCGCGCTGCGTGGCTATGGATTCCACAGACGGTCTGCGGCGTGGCCAGAAGGTGCTCGATACTGGTTACCCCATAAGGGTGCCTGTTGGCAAATCTGTGCTGGGTCGCATTATTAACGTGGTGGGCGATCCAATAGACGAGCGTGGCGAGATCAAGACCGAATTCTATTCCTTCATACATAACGATGCGCCGGACTTGGAAGATTTGAGTGTCAAGCCCGAGATATTGGTGACGGGCATCAAGGTAATCGATCTATTGGCGCCTTATGTGAAGGGCGGCAAGATTGGACTCTTCGGTGGCGCTGGCGTTGGCAAAACGGTGTTAATTATGGAGCTGATCAATAATATTGCCAAGTCGCACGGCGGCTACTCGGTGTTTGTTGGGGCCGGGGAGCGCACACGCGAGGGCAACGATCTGTACCATGAGATGATTGAGAGCAAGGTGATTTCGCTGGATGGGGGCGCGTCAAAAGTGGCGCTCGTCTATGGCCAGATGAATGAGCCGCCAGGTGCTCGCAGTCGCGTAGTGTTGACCGGTCTAACTATCGCCGAGTACTTCCGTGACATTGATGGACAGGACGTGCTGCTTTTCATAGACAACATCTTTCGCTTCACCCAAGCCGGGTCAGAGGTGTCTGCTCTACTGGGCCGGATACCCTCCGCCGTTGGCTACCAGCCCACGCTCGGCACCGATATGGGCACCATGCAGGAGCGAATCACTAGCACCAAGAATGGATCAATTACGTCCGTTCAGGCTGTCTACGTGCCAGCGGACGATCTGACGGATCCGGCACCGGCTGCCACGTTCTCTCACTTGGATGCAACCACAGTATTGTCCCGGCCGATTGCCGAGTTGGGCATTTATCCGGCTGTGGATCCTCTGGACTCCTCCTCACGAATTCTAGATCCCGAAGTGGTCGGTGAGGAGCACTACAATGTCGCCCGAGCAGTGCAAAAGACACTGCAGGGCTACAAGTCCTTGCAGGACATTATCGCCATTCTGGGCATGGATGAGCTCTCCGAAGAAGACAAGCTGACTGTGGCCCGCGCTCGCAAAATGCAGCGCTTTCTCTCACAGCCGTTCCAAGTGGCCGAGATATTTACCGGTCATCCAGGCAAGTTGGTGCCGGTGGAGAAGTCAGTGGACGGATTTAAGCGTTTGCTCAACGGCGAATACGACGACATTCCGGAAATCGCCTTTTACATGGTCGGCGATATAGATGATGTGTTGGCCAAGGCAAATCAACTGGCAAGTAGTATGTCTCCCGGTGGATCTAAGCCGAAAGATCCGGCCAAGGATGACAAGGGTAAAAAAGATGACAAGGGTAAGAAGGACGAAAAGAAAGCGGACGATGCTGCAAAGCCCAAAGCAGAAGCAAAGGATCAGAAGAAGCCCGAGCAGGGAAAGGATCAGAAGCCCGAGCAGGGAAAGGAGCAGAAGACGGAAAAGGGAAAGGAGCAGAAGCCCGAAAAGGGAAAGGATGACCAAAAACCACCTAAAGCAGAAGCTAAAGACAAGAAAGACGATCCAAAAGACAAGAAAAAGTAGATCTTCTACTCTCTTATACTTATATCAATTCGAAAAAATATATATATAAAAATACATGTCACAAAAATATGATTTTTTTAAATTAATCAAGATCTGTTCGTGCCATGTATTGATATTTTATTAGAAATCATTTATAATAAATACATACATAAATAGATAATCATTCATATTTTGAAACTTGCAACTAACTGTACTAACTGTAACAGTTGGTCTTTTTAAACAGATATCAAATTAATATTGAGTTATAACAAATTATGAAAAACTTTTGGTCAAATTTAATGAGTCGGATCTATTTTTGTGGTCACCGCTGTTGTTAAATTTCTACAGCTAGTCGAGCAGCTGTTTAAGAGCAGAAATATAAAGAGAGCGAAATTTGTCAGCTGCTCGAACAGCTGATTCAATTTAAGGCCGGCTAAATTGTTTTGGTTACGTGAACAATGTTGCGTGTTTTTAGTTGTCGGCTTGGCACACGGTTATATTCTGTGAAACCGGTGAAAAAAGGCGCAAATAAATATACAGACACAATAAACCTTCCCAGAACACGATTTCCAAATCGTTTGACTGCCGCCAAACGTGAGGAACAGGAGCGACAAATTCTCGAGGTGAGTCTAAAAAAACCATAAAAGATTTTCCCGCAGTCTTTAAATAAATTTCAAATAAACTTTGCAGCATAAGATTGCCTCCGCGTACCAGTACCAAGAGCAACATAAGCGCAAGCCCGCCTTTGTCCTGCACGATGGACCGCCCTATGCCAACGGGCAGCTCCACATGGGCCATGCCGTCAACAAGATACTCAAGGATATAACATTGCGGCAACACGTGGCACGCGGACAGCAGGTCAACTATATACCCGGCTGGGATTGCCATGGGCTGCCCATTGAGCTGAAGGCAACGAGCGCTGCGTCTGGCGAGCAGACTGCATTGGAAATACGTCAAAAATGTGAGTATTTATGGGTTTTATTAATATGTCCAATGGTTGTCTTAATTTCTGGCTTTCAACAGCACGCGCCTTTGCCTTGGAGGCCATTGAATCGCAGAAGGCGGAATTTCGCAGCTGGGGCATCTTGGCCAACTGGCAGCCGGATAACATATATTTAACCTTTAAGCCAGAGTTTATTGCAAACCAACTGCGCATGTTTTACAACCTGTACGAAAGCGGTCTTGTCTATCGCGATCTGAAGCCCGTCTACTGGTCGCCTTCCTCCAGGTAGCTTTCAGGGCCTCCACTTATTGATTGCCCTTATAATACTTGACTTTTTATAGGACTGCGCTAGCGGAAGCTGAATTGGAGTACGACGCTAACTTTATAAGTCCTTCGGTTTACTTGCGCTTTGCTCTGAACGGTTTGCCAGCGCTTGGAGCGCTGCAGGACAAACAAATATATGCGCTGGTCTGGACGACAACACCCTGGACTCTGCCCAGCAACCAGGCGATCTGTTACAACAGCTCGTTGGAGTATGTGCTGGTCAGGTTGCCGAATCGCAGCCCAAATGAGCTTTATCTTATGGCTGCCGCGCTCATTGAAGACTTTGAGGCCGCCACGCAGCTAAAGTGTGAGATTGTGGAGAGACTGGCGGGCAGTGCCTTGAGTAATTGCAACTACAAACATCCCATTGACAAGACTCAAACAGAGCTGCCATTTTTTGATGCCACTCATGTGCAGGACAGCAAGGGCACGGGCCTGGTGCACACGGCGCCTGCACACGGGCCCGACGACTTTCTGTTAAGTTTGGCACAAAAATTGCCCATCAATTGCTATGTCAACGAGGCAGGCGTTTATACAGAAGAGGCGCCTGCCTTTTTGCGCGGACAATCGGTGCTGGAACAGGGCAATCCTCTGGTGCTGCAACACATAGCCGAGGATGTAGTGCACGCCTCGCAGCTTGAGCATTCCTATCCAATTGACTGGCGAACCAAGCAACCCGTTATAATACGTGCCAGCGAACAGTGGTTCATCAATACCGATAAACTTAAGGCGCCCGCAGCTGCTGCGCTGGAAAAGGTGGACATATTTCCACGCGTCAATTCTGAGTCCAGTAAGAAGGCGCTACTCACCCAGCTGCACAAACGACCCTATTGGTGCATATCCAGACAGCGTGCCTGGGGTGTGCCCATACCAGTGCTCTATAAAAGGGAGAGCAACCAGGTGGTGCTTAATGCCGCTCTCATTGAACACTTCTGCAGCTTATTGGGGAGCGAGGGCTCCATGGACTTTTGGTGGTCGAAACCGCTGGAAGAGCTGCTGCCTGAGAACGTCTTGAAGACACTTGGCTGTAAAGCCAACGAGCTGATCAAGGGCAGCGATATATTTGATATTTGGTTCGATTCGGGCAGCACTTGGTCTGCGGTGCTCAAGGAGCAATCACAAGTTGCTGATCTCTATCTAGAGGGCTACGATCAGTTCAACGGCTGGTTTCAGTCATCGCTCCTAACGAGCATAGCAGCCCGCAACTGCGCGCCCTACAAGTGAGTTTTCTATACGATTGCTTTATCCAGATATGCCACTCACTCTCTCTCTCTCTCTCTCTCTCTCTCGCTCATACAGAGGTCTCTTCGTGCATGGCTTTACGGTGGACGAGAAAGGTTATAAGATGTCCAAATCTCTGGGCAATGTCATTTCGCCCAAGCAGATAACCAAGAAGTATGGAACAGATGTGCTGCGCTGGTGGGTGGCCTCGCATGGCACCCAGCACATGTCCATCACAGTCAGCGATAAGCTGCTGCAGCAGTCAGCCGAAAACCTGAGCAAAGTACGCGGCACACTGCGCTACCTAAATGGAGTCATTAATTTGAAGGAGGAGGCAGCGCTGTCCATTGGCACGCGGAATAAGAGTTATCTGAACCAGTATCTTCTGCACAGTCTGCTGGGCTTTGAGGAGGAGGTGAATAACGAAGAAAACCTAATTAATTACAATGACGAATAATCAATTTTGTTTTCACAGATCGAGAAACTCTATAATGCCTATGAGTATAATCGGGTTGTGGCCAGCATTCAGAATTTTATTGCGAATCAGGTCTCGGGCATTTATGTGCATTTAATTAAGGATCGACTTTACTGTGGCGATAACCAGGATCTGCAAGCTATTCGCTACACGCTCAGCCATTGCTACAGGCAACTTTGCAAGGCTCTGTGGCCCATAGCGCCGTACCTAATCGAGGAGAGCTGGAGCTACTACGATGCAACTGGGCGCGCCTTTCACGAGCAATCAGTGCAGGCTGACAAGGACTGGAATAATGAGCAGGCTAACCAGATTGTAAATGCTGCATTGGATGTTAAACGGCTAGTTAACCAGCAGGCAGGCGATGTCAATAGCTGGCACCTCGCAGTGGATATCAAGTGTTGCTCACAGCAACAATTGGAGCTGCTCTGTGCACTACATGGTCAGTTAAATGTGCCTGTTACGAACTCGGAGCTATGCGAGATTCTGCAAGTGGGCAGCGCCACTGTGCAGGCTCAGCTCGTTGCTGCAGCACCAGCCGCCGTGGTCACGCTACAGACGCTCAACGAGCCCCTTTGCCCACGTTGCCGGCGCTTCAGCGTCGTTGGGCCACATCAGGAGATCTGCACGAGGTGTTCAGATATTCTGTCTACCAAGAAATAGTTGAATAATATTTTTTAAGAGACTGTCAGTGTGTTTCTGTTTTATAGGTAAATGTGTAAAAGGTAATATATAGATATTTAGAAACTCTGTAAGCACTTGAGCAAAGTGTCGCGTAGTTTGAGACGTGTCGTTGGCTTGCCCCCGCATATTATGTGCGTTTCATTGTCCTCGAACTTGATGACTGTGTCCTCATTGACCAGCTGTAGGGTCAGATTGCCGCCGCTGCGATCCATTTTGATGTTAGAGAAACCATCCTGAGTCAAACGCTTCATTAGTGCTTCCACATCGATGCTGCCGTACTCATATTTTACATTCTTGAGCACATCCTCTTTGGACGGCGGTGCGCTGACGATGCCGCTGCTTGTGCTGGGCTCATCCTTAATGTTGTCGGCACACGGCTGAATGCAGTGCACCTTGTCCTTCACCTGCAGCACACCCGTGAGCGTGGAAAGCGACACGCCAGCCGCCACCTCACGTCCCAATATCTTCTGCGCCAGCTCCGAGGCGATGTAAATGCGATCGAGCTTACGCTTCAGAGGCAACCTGATGATCTCGCCACATTTAAAGGTAATGATTTTCTTGTCGGGTTGTTCAATAAATAGATTGGGCGCCGACGGATGCGGTTTGGTGTACGCCTCCGGTATAACCAACACATTCGGCTTCAGCTCCTTGATCAGCTTGTTGGCCTGCTGATAGTTAAGTGAGGTGTCGATGGGGCAGTAGAATGCCTTCATGGCCAATGGTTGAAAAGGCGCCAATACTTGCAGGTATGGAAAGTCCGGTTCCGTGAATATAATTGAATTATTCGGATTATTGCCCCACATTTCAATGAAGTGCACTGCATCACCGAAACGAAGACTCGGATGTCCGCAAAACACAACACAGGGCTGACCAATAAAAATAAAGATAAGTTTGGAACATGCGAATCTAGGTTGAATGTTAGCAAACCTGTCTGAAATCCTTGCTGAAGCCCTCGGAGAATACATGGTTGTAGTGCTTAAGTTTGTTGTTGCGCAGATAAAAGGCGTGCGGAAAAGGATCGTCGGGCAGATAGACCTTGTTCTGCTTGGCCGAGCTCAGCCATTCGGCCAAAATGTTGGAGTACGCCAGCGAACTGTCTGCCACGGGCGATATGAAGAACATGGGCACGTTGTTCAGACCGGCATTCTCCAGGTTTTGCGTCAGGCACTCAAACAGATCGTAGACAACGCCAGATGGGTAGCATGGAATCAGCGCTGAACCATTGTTACGTATTGTCAGCGCCACGTTCATGCACAGTTCGCCCAGTTTGGTGTCCGGATTGACTGTTGGCGCCTGCGTCAGTCCAGTCATAATTAATACGTCGGCGTGCTTGAGTGCCGATTGATTGATGGGACGCGGGTGGGTTGTTAGCGTTGACGAGCCGCTTACGTAGCAAATTTTTTCATGGGCCGTGCTGAGCACCCAATTGCTGGAGCCCAGGCAGTAGCCTGAACTGACCGGCGTTGCTATAAAGGCGCCCAGTATGTCTAGTTTCTCATCGTAGCCCATTATGGTCACCTTCGACAAGCTGCCCTGGACATCCTTCAGGCTAAATATCGTGCGCCACTTTTTGGCACGGAATGCTTCGCTCAATGGGGTGGGCAGCAAGTGCAGCTTCTCCTTCCAGAGACGTGCCGTGCAGGCCTTGGGTGACACTTCAATGTAGTCCACAAGCTCCTCGAGGAAAAATCTACCAATCTGCAGCGTTGGCTCTGTTGCATAGACTTTGCCCTTAAAGCCCGTATTCTCCGTAATGTACGGCAGTGCCAGCATGTTAAGATAGTTAGAGATAAGTATTACATCCAGTTCACTAAAATCGAGCATTTTGTCCATTGGTAAATTGAACTCTGGCACTGAGTCCACAAACACACGACCGCAGCACTCTTTGAGCTCGCCATCCATTTGGGGGTCATGGTCGCTGCTGGGCACGAAGTTCGGTAAGTTGGAAAGCTTCAGACTCTGTACAAAGGGCAGCGGCAGGAAATTTAGGACTGTTTGCTCCGTCAAGCCGCAATCCAGCATTATTCGGAGTCCCTTGAATGTAATGATGTAGCATGGCTTGGCCAAGTCACCGCTGAGACAGTACTGCAAAGGTGTAATTTAGATTAGTTTTCTGTTGTCATTTCCGTTGATAACACTTGTTGTTTGGGGTTTTTTATTACCAATCGCATATTGAAAAGCGCCAGTCGCCGTGACGACGCAGGGCAGAGTGACGAATGTTAAAAAACAGATGGCATCAAAGAGCATAACATTAGTGGAATGTTATCATCAGCGAGAACTATGCTTAAGAAACAGTCTTTTCGCGGCTTTTAAAATTTCTAATGAGCTGAATTACTTGTATTTTTAAAGAAATAAGTTACGTAAGCGAGTTAAAATCTATTTAATATGAATAATACTGCACTAGTGCCACTTTCTACTAGGATAGAAAAGACAGAAATAAATGGCTGAAAATTGAATTCAACAGCTGCTTACCTGCTAGCAACGGCTAAATAGAGCCTTAACATAGTCATAACAGACCAACCACGAAACAGCTGGGCAAACAAAATAACGAAATGTAATATGGCAACGCTGCAAATTTGTGTATATGCCGGCATTTATTTAAAGCCAAAACAAATAGTATTAAAATAATAGTGCATTAGCTTCTAACTCTTCACTTGTATATTTTAATAAGTATTAGGTGAATTAACTAATAATGTCTCAACAAATACGGATTTTACAATGCGTTGAATGTAGTTTATATCAGGTATGTTTAACAAAGCATTTTTTTTTTTATTGAATTGCCCTAATATACAAATACGTAGGTGGACATTGTCAAGAAGACAAACAAATGGCAGTGTAAGGTTTGCCAAGTAAAACAGATGGTGCTTAAGGAATTCTTTCGCGGCTCCGGTGCTGAATGCCGTGCGCAAGTGCAACATTTAAACCAGCAGCATGGTGAGCAGCAACATGCGCAAGAGGAGCGTAAAATATTGGCAGCGCAACAGGACCAGGCCAATGTCAGTTCATCGGTTGAACCGTTTCAACACAGTAGAGGACCGAGCAAATGGGCTAATTACATTGATGAACCCATTGCTGAAACCACAAGTGGCCCAAGAATACATATCCAAAAAGAAGAGTTTTACGAGCCAGAGAATACATCGTCCACAAGAAATCAAAGTGGTTTGAAGCGCGTCGCTCAAAACGAGTTTGTTGTTAATAAAAAGCCCTCCTCGAAATGGCAAAACTTTGTGTAGGTTTCAAATAAAGTTGATTTAAATATAACATGAAATTGAATGCTTTCTTGGCTATATTGTATAGGTATTTTTATTAAAATTGTTTTTATTTTTATGTTTGAAACGCGTAGTGGGGGCAGTTGATGAATACATAGTAGAGTATCAACGCCTCCACACCTAATCGAATATATTTTTATTAATTTCCGCATAATATTTATATGCAATAAATTACTTTGTTAAATATTTGTTAGTTTGGGCTTCTATTTATTGTTGTTGCTTGCGAATAGCGCAACATGTTGGACATGACGAGAATGAGTGTCCATATTTAATTAGTGTGAATGGAAATAGTTATATATTATTGATCGATCGCATTTTGTAACGCAATTAGATTGAGAAAAAACTGTTATTAATATTTGCTGACGGCTACGTATTCGTATTACTGATTGCTTGGCACTTAGCCCGTAGCGGGAGCAGTTGCTGTTGTATCCTTCTTGGCCACTTTCTCGTCGGATCCAGTCTCATCAATATCGGCTGGATCCACTTCGGCACCTGGGGCTCCAGCCTTGCCCGATGAACGACGTCGTTTGCGATTAATGCGCCATGGGCGCATTGGATATTTCATGGCCGGCAACTGATCCATGCCGAGCACTTTAAACATCTGACGGAAAGCAATGTAACGCAGGAATAACTGTGACGATACAGTGAGATCTTCGCGCTCCTGCTTGGTTAGTTGCTGCAGAGCATCAGTAGGATCCTTTTCACACGGATCTAGCAGACCGGGTCCATTGATTAAAAAGCCCGAAGACAAAGCCTCCATTATGCGGCGCAAACAGTCGCCGGGTGAGATGGGGAAACCAGCCGATGAAATAACTTTCTCCACAAGCAATTCCAACGACCACTGTGGCAGCGATTGCCACGAGGATACGCGCTGGCAAAGATCGCGCAATATGCGAATAACCATCACGCACGACTGCAATCCGGTTGCACGTGCCTGGAACCATTTCGCGTGACGTAAATCAGCCAGAGCCTGCAATCAAAACAAGCATTAATATAAAAAAACGTTTCATTTGTTAGAATGTAATACGCACCCGCAAACACGGCACTCGTGGCAAAAAATCAGCTTCACCAGCTGCATTGGACGAAGCAGCGGCACCTTCGTCGATCTTGCCGATGCTCTCGCAGGAATCACGGAGCAGCGGCGATGTAAGTGTGATCTTTACGGCAACCACCTCGTCGAGCACTACAACAGAAGCCTCCTCGGCATTAACCTCAACGCGATAGTTGACCTGTGTGTCACCTGGAACGGAGAATGATTAGCTATGTGTCAGTTTCAATCGGAGTTGGGACAACAAAAAAAGCGTTAATAATTTTAACTACGCGAAAAGTTCGGCTTAGAAAAGAGACAAACATTGTAGATAGATGAAAAATAATTCCATGTGTGGGCCCACAAAAATATATATATATATATATATACATATATCTATATAAATATAAGATATGTATATAGATATATATACATATATATTAACATATGACAACAATACGCATCTGATAATCGAAAGTAAAATGTAAATGTTTGTTTCTTCCTACGTTCCAGAGATCTCAATTTCCGCTCTGTTCCCAGCAAACATACAAATACATATTTTTAAAAGTATTTATCGTGGTTGTAGTATGTTCGTTGCGTGCTGGGATCGGACCGGGGTAGCCAGCTGGATTGGCGGCACCATCGCCACCTCCACCTCGGCGTCGTAAACGGAATTGCAAGAAATTTTGTTGAAATTGAAATGGAATTGCAATTCCACTTAGAGCGTGTGGCTGGCTGGGCTGTTTTGGTTAGTTTTTGCAAAAAAAACTAAAAAACATTGACCGAAATTTTTCGTTTATTTGCGGATTGCGGGGAAACCTGCGGCGCCTGTGGCCACAGTGACCAGACGCGCTCAATAAGTATGAGTCCTCAGTCGGCGTTCACCGTTCGCAACATAAATTTCGGTCGCAATTTTTCGTTAGCTTATTTTTCACATAGTTATACAATCAAGCTTGATACACACAAAACGGCTGCTTGAATAGGCATCGATTCTCTAGTGACGAGGAGCTGCCCTTTTGTATGGGCGCAACAATTTTGGCTGATATAAAGTATATATATATATATATAAATATACACATTGTAAAGTACTTATACACGACACATATTCTATATATATATCCATGTGTGTGTGTGTTTGTACCATCATCAAAGCGCCTTCTATGCGTCTGTCTGTGTGGATCAATCGCATTGCTTCAGGTCGGCTGTTTAATTTTTTTTTTTTTTTTAACTATTTAGCTGCTCTGAGCCTAATATGTTTATCAAAGGACTTTATTTACACAAAGTTTCTTCGCATTGGAAGTGGAAATGGGGTAAAAGAGAGAGAGAGAGAGTTTGTGGGCGTGCAAGTGTGTTTGTGTTTGTATTTGTGGCAAGTACAGTAGAACAACAACAGAGCACAACAGGAGCGAGCACCCAAACTTTGTATAAATATATTCCTTTGGTTCGATTTTGGTTTGGTTAAAGTTTCATTGTTCCACACATATGAACTCTTCTGCTTCCGCATCCGCATCCGCTTCAGCTTCCGCTTCCGCTTGCGGGTACAGTGTACAGAGTACTGCTTGTGTTACCATTACGATTACGATATCCGTTGATTGATTTCCACCACCAGCAGTAGCAGTAGCAGTAGCAGCGGCAGCGGCGACTTGGAAAGCTATAGACGGCTAACAGACACCTGAGTGTGAGTAGTGTGAGTGATAGCATCTCAAGGCTAAGGGCTCAAATCTTATCCTGCAGAGAGAGAAGCTGAAAACGGCAAATACGTTTTTATTTTTATGGCTTGCTAGTTTGGCTTATTAGGCTGCTGTTGTTCGTTGTTTCTGTTCGTTGTTGGTTCTAGTCGTCAAATAAATTCAAATCCACCACGGGAACAACAACAACAGGGCTCAACAGTAGAAGTAGTAGTAGTAGGTAGTAGTAGTAGTAGTAGAAGAGTATTTACATACATTAATTCAAGCAATAATTTCACTTTTTCCACACAAATTGCGCATCGCAAACGAACTTAATTTTGCATATAGATTTCATATTATGTGCTTTGTAATTACATTTTGTTAATTGTGTTGCTTTTCTAGCAACATTGCGCTCCGAAATGTATTTACTCTCTCGGCGAAGTTCACATTCTGTGTCAGCATTGTGAAATTGGCCAGACAATATTAAAGTTTTGGATTTGCTGCTTTTGAATTTGCAATTTGTCGCGTTTCATTATTGGATATGGATATGTCTTGGAATCACATCTAAAAGTTTCTTGAATTGATTTATATTTTAATGAATGTTTATACCTCGATGTACAACTTGTTTTTGGTATCCAAACAAGAATTTTATCGTTTATTTAAATATTTTAAGTTGTAATGTTTGTGCGTTGCAGAGTAGTTTTATTTTTTATGGGAGGTAAAAAAAAATTATTTTAAGAAAAGGAATTTAAACAAGTGTCATTGTTGTTATTAAAATAATCGCAATTGAATTGCTATAAAATGCATTGGTTTTTTTTTTTTTTTTAAAGTTGTACTATTTGATTTTTGTTGAAATCAGTTTATATGGTTGATTTGTAAAGTATTTATATGATTTCCAAATCTGAACGATGATCTTAGTTAAAATTTTCAATAGTCTGATATGCCTGCGTTAATCCAAACAATCTATTTTTACCAATATTACATAACAGATCATACAAAGGTCCTGGCCAGCTAAATAATATTAATTTAAATATATTAAATAACTGTCAGTTGAATTATTGTACCAAATGTACCAAAATACGATTCTAAACATTAGAATTTCCCATAGAAGTAATGGACAAAACATTCTATTTTAATATTAAAATATGAATTGATCTTTTTTGAGATATTTGCCTATATAGTCAATCTTCAGCACATCGGAAGGAAACTGTTCTATATTGTTATCTACTTCTGTTAATAAGAAATGGAAACATTCTTTCGAAACTGGGGCGGACTGATGTAATGTGTGCATACATTTTCTAATCATAATAATAAAATGTTCGCTTGATTTTGTATAAAGCATATTTCTATAACGTTATGTATGGTGTACACGTGTGTGGAAAGCCTAAGACATATCCATGGTAAATGTAATTTCCCAACTGGAGGAAATAAGATAGCTGATTCTTCTGTTTATAGCCATTTCTCTGGAAAAAGTTGTTGCCTTTGTTTGTTGGCAGTACAATTCATATTTCACTATGGACACCAAAATATATATATATGTATATACATATATCAAGGGATATATTTATGCATGTATATGTATGTGGTATACTGTCACTCGGTGCTGTCAAACTTACCTGCCACCTCCTTTAGCTTGTCGGGAAGCACATTGGCCACGCGCTGTAGAAGACTTAGAGTTGGCTTTTCCGCGCAGAGAACGACTAGTTCGACAGCGGTGTCGCCGTGCAGCAGCAGGCCCTTGGCCAGGTAGCCAACACGCATGACACCCTTTAAGATGCGCACCACATTTCCACCATTGTCGGCATCCTTGTGGAATGAGAATATCTGGTTATCGCGGCCATCCTTTTCTGATGCTTTATCGGTCTTCTCTTTTTTGGCTGACGGGCCGCTTTCGCTGACAGTTGCTGTTGCTGGAGTGGGTAGCTCGGCCAAGGTGTCTGATACAAGTTTAAGAGCGCGCTCTGTATGAGAGACAATGCGCTGTATAGTCTGCAGCTCCTCCTCCTTGGGATAGATCTCGGCATGACGCGCTATAGCGTGACGATCGTCGGTGCTCTCCGGACGACGCACGTTTCCGCCACCGGGCATCATGCCGAAATGTGGCGGCGGGCCATTGCCCATGCGTCCAAAACGCTGGGCGCCTGTGAAAAAAATTATTAGTTAAGTGAGTGGTTCAATAAAAGGTAAAATCGAATAAATACCTCCAAAGCTACGCGACATCCAATTGTTGTAGTCATACTCTTCATTGTATTGGCGATTGCGCTGTTCTTCCCAGTAGCTGCCGCCATCATGATCATCGCCACGATGCGAGGACATTAGTGCACGCTGAGCACGAGCTTCGGCCAGACGACGCTGACGTGGTGTGGGCTTAAAATCAACGACCAAATCTGGCTGCACTTTGCGTTTGTATTGCAAACGATGGCGACGTCCCTTCATGTGCATCTCTTTGGCATTCGGATCATTGAACTTGCAGTCGCACAGCTTGCAATTGAAGCTTAGTATCTTGCCCTCATCGTCTTTGACTTCCTCAATATATTCGCCACCGACGGGCTTAATATTATCTGTATTCTCGCCCAGCGAATCATCCAGATTGTCATCCATATTATCAATGGATGCGGCCTCCGCAGCCTCAACGCCAGCGGCTGGCGTAGTTTCGGTTTGTTCAGACTTGCTTGCTGCGGCTGCAGCCGGTGCATTTGGCCCGACGGCGGGCACAAAGTTTATCTTACCCATTTTCTTGGGCTCATCGGATGGTATGGGCTTGCCTAGCTTCTGGTGAAGCTTGACCACTTTCTGGTGCTTGGCGCCGCGCACATGAGCCGCATAGGCATCAGTGCCTGTACAGGTGACATCGCATAGCTCACAGTGGTAATTGTTGCCGCGGTTTTGAGTGCTGTTTGTTGCGGTAGCTTGCATTTTAAGCGATGCCTCACGCTTCTTATGCTTCTGGCCCTCTAGATGCTCACGGTACGTCTGAGGACCAGCACAGGAGATTTTGCACACCTCGCAATAGTGCAGCTGCTGTGGCCGAGGAGGCGCCTTTGGACGCAAGCCGCGCAAGGCAACGGCACCGGGAATTGTGGGACCCATCTTGCGCTGATACCAGCTATTGCCGGGACCTCCGTTGGGCTTTTGTGAGCCCGGATGCTGTTGTGCAACATACATGCTGGCCGCGTTGTAGAGCGCTGTATCATAGCCACTATAATTGTTGCCGCCCGGTGGTGGTGGCTTTGGAGCACCATTCGATTTGTCCATTTTTCCCATGCCTTTTTGTCCTGAGTTTGGATTCTTGACGGGTGGTGCTGAGTAATGCGTCTTACTGACTGCTGCGGCTGCTGCTGCCGCCGAGGCCGTGTTGTAGCTGGCCGGCGCTTGCTGGTAGAATGTTTTGGTGGCGTCGTACGATTGCATGGCACTGCGGTAGTCGCCATAGCCACCATAGCCCGCAGCACCAGCGCCGGCCGCTGCATACCCGCCCCCGCCCTGGCCAGCAGCCACAGCAGCATTTTGATAGGCAGCCGCATTTGCATATGTTGCATTGGTTACGGCCGGATAGGTGACCTGGCCCGAGTTATACTGGGTACCGCCGTAGTTGAACCCGGTATAGTTGTTGTTCGCCATTGCCACGCAATTGCTGTAAAACGAAACGAACATACAAATTACCAATCAATGCAAATCTCAGTTAATACTCCGCGTGCTGCCCTGCTCGATTTAATGACAAATCAGTTCTTACATTTACATTTACTTCCTATTACTTTCTTATTGCTGTGCCAAATATGTGCCTTGAAAGAATATTTATTTATTTGTGCTTGTCGGATAATAGCCTGGTTATATCCGTTAATAGAATGCACGTTAAAGTACTTTTAGTCACGTCATGTTTCTTCGTTCCTGTCAAAAAAAAAAACCAGCCCCCACCATTTTTTCCCCTATCGATTTTTTCTGTTAACTGGTTTAATGCATTTTTCATGTAAACAAATAACACGCACGCAGAGTTATCAACCTTTAATACATTACACATTGATGTCACATAAAAAAACAACGTTCAAAAAACAATTTGCACAATTAAATTACCTTAAATTTGCTGAACTGCTGAAAAATTGTCTGTCTATCAACCGGCGACAGTAGCGATGTGTATAAGAATATCGCACAATGTCGATAACAAACTTTGGTCACACCGTAAACCACAAGCGGCCAGGAGTAGAGTTGTATCTCTCTGAATAAATTTGATTCAACTAAACGAGTGACTATACAAGTTGACTTACACAAACACGCCAATTTTTGTAAAAACTTTGCTCCATTTGCATTAACTAATTCAATAAAATGTCAAATCAGCTATTTACCAGTACTAACCAATATTTATATGCTGAAGCATCAGACGAACGATGATGGGACTAAGTCAACAAAGTTCATAGGACCAAACCAACTCTTTTAGTTGAACTACGATGCTCAGCACTACCAAATGCTGCTATCGATTACTCAAATGTTCTATTGATATTTGCTTAACATATTTAGGGCTACCATCTGACGATGTGGCAACTCTCATCATTCGCGCCGAAAACAAAACTAGTTGCTGAATAATATGTTTTAAGATTGTGAAATTTGTGTTTACTTGAGTGTCTTGAGTGTTTAAATGGATGAGAAGCGATACATAAAGCGTAAAGAGAAGGCGCGCATTGATGGAAATCGGGAGCAACTGGCAGTCAGCTGCAACCAGCTGGGTGACCTCTATAATCAACTGGGCAAGTACAATGAGGCAGCTAATGAATATAAACAAGAAGCCGCCATATACACCAGCATGGGCAAAGAGTTGGAGACAGCTAAGGCAAAGCGCATGTTGGGCGAAATGTATACGCTGCTTTGCGAATACGATACGGCCAAGGATCACATAAACGACTATTTAAGTAAGTAGCTGTTGTTAACTTGATTTCGTTGGGCAGCTAACATTACATTACCTTGTAGAGATTGCCAGGAGACTACAGAACAAAGTGGAGCAGCAGCGTGCCTATGCGACTCTAGGCAGAGTTCATCTCCTGCACGGGCAGAGCCTGTCCGACAGCACAGCATCGGGCGCCTTGGAACAGTTGAAGATGGCGGAAAAGAGTTTTCTGCGCAGTCTTTTGCTGATCAAAGAGTAAGTGCTGATTGGCTAATATTCAATTAATGTTTCCATAATCCATTTTTGTAGGCTTTCAGGTCAGATTTCAAAACTGGAACAGTTGGACATGCAAGCGCGCTGTTACCTCAACATTGGCGTTGTGAAAGAGCATATGGAGGAGTTCGAGGCCTCAATCGAGTACATTGACAAAGCGATCAAAATTAGCAAAACTCACGACCTCTTCGAGTTGACCCATTTGTGCTATATTTCGATGAGTCTGCTTTACAACTGCAAGAAGAACGACGCTGCGTCGGCTCTGCGTTACTGCAATATGGCGCTGCAGGTGGCCAAGCGACTGCCCAATAAGGTGAAGAAAATCTGTGAGACTCTCATCACCAAATCGGAGATACTGATCAGTGCCGGCGACTTTGCGAGCGTTAAGCAAATACTGACCAAGGCCTACAAGAAGCACACGCCCGATGAAAACGACCGCGCCAGCATTGAGCGTTCGTTGCGCATTGTGGTCAAGATTTGTCAAACCCTTGATGAGCTGGTGTTAACCAGTTCCGTAAACTATGCCAAATTGAAGGATTTGTATGAGAAACTGGGCGACGGCTGCTGTCACCTGTATAACTATGAAAAAGCGCTCGTCTATTATCAGAAAATGCTGGAGAACGCCGAGCTAAACGGGGAGTGCGGCAAGAGCCTGGTGCCCATCTATGTGAGCCTCTATCAAACGTATAAGGATAACAAGCAGTACGACAAAGCGTTGGAGTATTTGTGGAAAGAGTTCGAGTTGAATCAGGATGTGCCCGCTGAAGCATTTACAACGCTTTGCAGCATTGCTGAAGTTTGTGAGCAGCAGGCGCAGCCGTTTTGGACCGTGCACGATGTGTATCAAAAGGCGCTGCGACAGGCAGCTAAGGCAGATGAATCGTTGCGTCCCAAGCTCGAGAGAATTGCTTTGGTGGGCTTACACAAGTTGCAGCTAAAGCACAAAATGCAAGTGCTTGCTGAAAACTTGGAGGCAGAGGCCAAAGAGAAGGGTATTAACCTGGCCGAAGAGGCGGCCCGGCAGGATGACGACGAGGATGCTGATAGCGATGCGGCAACTGCAGCGCTGCAGCAAAACACACCCGACTGGGGCGATGATGTGGACTTGGACGCACTCACCGATTCCGATGCCAGCGATCTCGACGAGACGGACAAGCCACGTCCACAGCGCACCACGCGCGGCAATCGCACGCTCACCATCAAGCGCAACAACAAGGGCGAAACGCAGCTGCACCAGGCCTGCATAGCAGGCAACCTGGAGCTGGCACGGCGACTCATCGAACAGGGCCACACGGTGAACGTGCGCGACCATGCTGGCTGGTTGCCACTGCACGAGGCTTGCAATCACGGCTACCGCGATATTGTCCAGCTGCTGCTGGACAAGGGGGCGACGGTGGCCATCAATGATAAGGGCGGCACGAGCTGCGATGGCATCACGCCGCTCTATGATGCCTGTGCCAATGGCTTTCTGGAAGTTGTCGAGCTGCTGCTGGAGCGTGGCGCCGACGCGACTGTTCGCACCGACTACAATGAGACCTGCATTGAGGCATTGGACAAGTGGCGGCAGTCCAAGCAGCTTATAGAGGGCGAGCAAGCGCAGTATGCACAGCTACGCGAAACGCTGCTGCGCACGCTCTCCAAGGTGGGCATTTGCAGCATGCGACATGCGCGGCCCTTGACCAATGCCAATGCTCAGCCAGCTTCCAGTGCATCTGCCTCATCCGATGCGGACGAGGAGGACATTGAGCTGCCAGCACGCCATCGACGTTCCTACTCTACGCACAATCGATCTGCCGGCTCTGCTGGCAGCCCGCGTCAGCCATCGAACGCCAGCAGAGAGTATCGCAACGTGATGGCGCAGCTAAAACGTCCAAATCGTCCAAATCCCGCCAGTTACGACGAGCCCAGCAGCAGCACGCAAACCAGCGTTGGCTTCAAGCAGAAGCGTGCAGCGCTCCTAAGCACCAACGAAGTGGACGCAGATCAATGGCTGGTCGACGATGTGGGTCCTGAGCGTAAACGCAAACGCTACAATTCGGGCAGCTTGGGAAGTCGCCCAGTTGCCGCCAAGGAGAATCTGCACGACTCGGCGGTGGGTTGGGAAACAGATTTTCAGGCCACACCGCCCGAGCAGGATGCGCATCAGGTGCTGCTTGAGGCAGCCAATTCTAAGCAGCGGCAGAAGCAAATGCGCAAGCTATCGCTGACACGATCCTCCAGCATGAACAGCAATCACAGCGGCAGCAACTCTAAGGCCAAACAGCAGGGATCGCTGCTGGACAGTGGTTTCTGTCGCTATCGCAGCGAAAGTCCTATGTGCAGTGGCGAGGAGTCATTGGATGGCGTATCATTGGTCAGCTTGCGTACGCATACCGAACCCGATTCCACAACTAGTGGCGCCCAGAATGCTGGCATTCAGCTGCTTATCTCGCCCTCCAAAATGGCTTCGCCCATCAAGGTGCAGGCAACGCCAGTGCTGGCGACCACCGTCTCCTTCAAAGTCAAAGTGCAGGACGAGCTGCTGCTGGTGCCCATTGAACGCAGGAAGCTGCAGGACATCAACATGCGCTGGCTGGCCGAAGAGGCGGGACGGCGTTACAATAAGTACGGAAACATCAAGGGGATTTATTTAAATATTTTAATGCATGTTTTCACACTTTTTCAGGTTGACTGGCCTAACGCCTTTGCTGCGTCTGAAAACATCTGATGGCTTTGCCTACGAGGAGACGGATGCGGTGAGCGTAGCTCTGGAGCAAAACATGCTTTTGTCCACAATTTTGGATTGGAAAATATCGCCGCTCTCGCAACGCTACGAGGAGATGTGCCATCAATTGCAGAAAAGTAAGTGAACTTTAATACGAAACTAAGAAACATATAACCAATATTATGTCTATTGTCCAGGTGCCGATGATAAAATAAAGCTGCTGCTGGAAAGGTCGCAGAACACACAAACACTGGAGCTGGCAAATCTCTGGCTACGCGAAACACAAACGGAGCCCATCTTCAAGGCATTGCTGCATCAGGCGCGTCTCACCGTGCTGGATTTGAGCTGCAACTTTATTGGCAACGAGGGCTGTCAGCAGCTGGCCAAAGCGCTGCCGACGTTGCTGCAGCTGAAAACGCTGCGATTGACGTGCAATGGCATTAGTAATCTGGGTCTGGAGGCGCTACTCTGCGGCCCTGACATAAACAAGTTGGACAATTTAGAGGAACTGCAGCTTAGTCAAAATCCGCTGGGCAATGCCAGTCTAAGAACACTGCATAGATTTTGCGCCAGTGCCGCTGGGCGGACTTTGAACGCATTACAGCTATCGCAGTGTGAGCTGACGGAGCTGCAGGACTTCGATTTGTGCTTCACCCAACTGACCAGCTTTGACATCAGCTTCAATCAGCTAACGCAGCAGAGTGTGCGCAGATTGACGGAGCAGTTGAATAGCTGCCGCTTGGAGCACCTGAATCTGAGCTACGTGCGCTGGCCACTGGACGAACAGAGCGGATTTGCGCTCGGTGAGTGTTTGGTGGCGCTGCTCGAGAGCGGCACCAGTGAGAGATTTGTGCGCCTGGAACTCGCCGGCTGCGGTCTAAACGATGCGCACATCTATAAGATAACGCAGCAGTTGACTAAGGCCAAGCAGCTGGAGTGGCTGGACATAAGCGACAACGAGCGACTGAGTGGCGCCGCACTGGGCTACGTGCTTGACGAGCTGCCGCAGCTGCGCGTTCTGTTGGCCACGAATTGCACCCGCCTCGTGGACGATCTGCGCCTGCAGAAGCTGGAGCAACAGAAAACGCTGCCCAAACGCATGGATCTGAGCATAGATGAGCAGGCATTTTCATTGCCAGGCGCCTTGGCCACCCTAAGTGCCATTTGGCAGCTAAAGTGGGGCGACTTGGCCAAGATGTTAATGCCCAAGCGCAAAAAGGGTCTACTAAAGCTCTACGTGGACGAAAGTGATCTGCAATGGTGCGCTGGCTAAAGTAAATGTTGTTTCTGCGTTGTTATTGTGTTTAAAGTCCCCTTTTATGTATTAACCAATTGACTTATAATAAAATAGCCATAATTCGTACTTGCGCAAGTGTATCTAAAGGCCCAAGGGGGCAGGCAACTGATAAGATACAACATGTTATCAGTTAGCGCTTTCGCATGCCCTAGTTCAAGTTGAGTGCGATAAGTTTGTAAATTGTTGTGTCTTTTAGGCTAGAACGTAGCTTACTATCTATAAATAACATTGTTTTAATCATATGTACTATACCCTAAGTCAAATTGTTTTAATTCGCACCCAGAATCAATGTTCAATGCCTTTTGTTTAAATGTTTTTAAGTAACTTATATTTTATTTACCGCTTTTGTGAATGAGAAGGACGACAATATGAACTGGATGTCTTATCTGCTAGCACCGCCCTTGGCCTCTTCGAACATGTTCCTCGAGATGATGAGGCGCTGAATCTGAGAGGTGCCCTCATAGATCTGATAGATCTTCGCGTCACGCATCAGCTTCTCGACGGGATACTCGCTGTTGAAGCCATTGCCGCCAAAGATTTGCACAGCATCGGAGGCAATCTTATTGGCCATATCGGCGGCATGGCACTTCGCAATCGATGCGTAGTAGCTGTTGCGGCGACCCTGGTCAATCTCCCAGGCGGACAGGCGCCACGCCAAACGGGACGTCTCCACGCCAATGGCCATATCGGCCAGCATAAACTGCACGGCCTGGTGGTAGGCAATGGGCACGCCGAAGGTTTTGCGTTCCAGCGCATATTTTAACGCTTCATCCAAGCAGCGCTGGGCCAAGCCAACGGCTCCGGCTGCGACTGGCGGGCGGGTCTTGTCAAAGGTGCCCATGGCGATTTTGAAGCCTTGACCCTCTTCAATTAGCACATTCTCCTTGGGCACGCGCACATCCTCGAAGGTGATGCCACGGGTGTCCGAAGCACGCTGGCCCATGTTCATCTCCTTGCGGCCGGGCGTTAGGCCGGGCGTATCGCGATCAACAATAAAACCGGTGAAGGCTTTGCTGGGCGGGCACTTGGGATCGGGATTGGTGCGGGCTAGAACGAAGTACCAGTTGGCCACACCTCCGTTGGTGATCCACATTTTCTGTCCGTTAATAACGTACTCGTCGCCCTTCTTCTCGGCGCGTGTCTTAATACCGGCCACATCCGAGCCGGCTCCTGGCTCCGTCACACAGTACGCGGCCACCAGGGGCTCCTCCAGCAGTCGGCCCAGGTACTTCTTCTTCTGTTCCTTGTTGCCGGACAGTATCACAGGTGTTTGCTAAAGAGCCAAGCATGAGTATAAGCTATGTAAGCAAACAAAAAAAAAATGAACTTACGCCAAGTCCACTGGCCTCGAGCGCAGTCATAATGCCGGTGCAGCCATAGGCCAGCTCCTCGGCCGTCAGGCAGGTGGTGAAGACATCCAAGTCGAGGCCACCCAACTCGGCGGGTACGTGATTGTTCATCAGACCCAGCGCCCAGGCCTTCTTGATGATGGGCCACGGGTATTCGCCAGATTTGTCATATTGCGCAGCCACCGGAATGATCTCCTCGCGCGTAAACTTGCGTGCCAGCTCCTGGAACTGTTGCTGCTCCTCGGTCAGCGCAAAGGACGGACCAGTGGCAGAGACATGTGAGACGGCGGCATAGGAGCGGCTGGCCGCCAGTTGGCGCAGAGCAGGCGCGGCGAGCTGCAGGCAAATAGAAACCACAAAAGAAAACAATTAAATGCGGAATTCCGATTCGATTACAAACGTGGGTCCACAAGTCCAACGGGGGCAAAGTACAAACAGCGGCTGATAAACAGCATAATCTGAGCAATCATAGCGTTGTCTCTCCGCTATGATTTTCAAAATGTCTGCCAGATGATCAACAGCTGCTGACGTCACAATGTCACGCATCTGCACTTTGCGTAGGTTTATTTTGCACATACAAATGTACCTTATTGAGAAACGCCATGACGTTGAAAAAAAAAACGTTAAGTTATTGCAAATAATTTTATTTTAGTTGTCGTTTTATATTTTCGCTTTTATTGAGGTCGCGTTCCGCACTCGTAGACGTCTCGTGGCGAATTGAATCAAACGGGTATTTTGTTGGTCGTTAAACGCTGCTGCACAGACAACGGCGAATGTGAACATTAGACCCTGTTGCTCACAACAAAAACAAAAATAAACATACAGCAACAACAACTTTCGCTCTCGCGAAGCTTGCATTGGTGGAGCGGAGTCAACAAACTTTCGTTTAGCTTCAGTTGCATGTGCTGTGGGACTGTGACAAAATATGCTAACAAGCATATCGAACTAATTTGAATCGCCTTGGCACACTAGCCGAGACACACCCCCACAAGATCCCAAGGCCAGTGAAATTCAACAAAAACACGCACAAAAGCTTTGCGCGTTGAAAAGCTTTGCAGCAAGCGCGCCTTATTTGAACGTTGTATAAAAACGTAGCATACTTTCGGGCGCTTTTGAAAATTAGATCAAAGATTGTTTATTTTAAAAATAACAAAAATATATTTTAAGCACAGACAAACGCCCTTTCACAGTTATGACGAAATTTATGCTTGGCTGTGACATACATGAAAGCAAAAGGGAAAACAACAGCGAGAAGAACAAAAATAAATCAACTGTTTATTGAGCTCATTTGCCAGCATCTCTTATCAGCAACGGCAGCAGCAGCAAAGGCAGCAGCAGCATTGAATAAAACTTGGTCCGGTTAAAGCTTCCGTTAACCCACAATCACCACCCAAAAAGCGCGCACGACTCGCAGCCGAAGCGACTGGCGACGCAACGAAGCTGGCTGACTGGCTGGCTGGCTGGCTGCGCGGTACGAGGACGAGGTGAAAGTCCCGTCACATCTAAGGCAAAACTGGGATAGCTGCTGCCTTGGCTAGGCCAGTCATTTGACATTGCTCCTGCGTAAAGGTTGTCCACGCGCACTGCAAAAACTAATCCGTCGTCGAACAAGTCGCCTCCATCCCGTTCAACTGTGCTCGTGTAAGTGAGTGAGTGTGTGTATGTGTGTGTGTTATATTTGCGCTACACACTCCCACTTATGGTATACACATGTGCCTAAAAAAAATTCAAGTGAAAAGTTTTTTTTAAGTGGTTAACCAAGCAGTAATCAAACAAGTGCAAATCGTCAAGTGCCATTTGGCGAGGCTGAAATGGCTCAATTTGTGACTCACATACAGCCAACGCTGATGGAGGCATCGCAAGGTCATGTACCGCACCATCATGGCCACCAGGTAGGCGTCCAGCACTCGTCGCACTTGCCACACAGTGGCCACAACATGCCATCGCCACCCACGGCATACAATCATCATCACCACCATCATCATGGAGGACACGCCAGCTCGTCTGCCCATCACCAGCAGTCCTCGCAGCAGCAGTCCCACCAGCAATCCCATCAGCAATCCCAATCCCAATCGCAATCGCAATCACATCATCATCATCAACATCCCGAGCCGCAGCAGCAGCAGCAGCAGCACAAAAAATCTCATCACTCTACGGGTCACGGCAATGCGAAGGCGCATCCACATCAGAGTCCGCCAGCGCAGGTATCGCCACCGCCCGCAGACCATGTGGGCCACTATGAGTACTTTCAGCATCAGCATGAGCTGGCCTTTCAGCATGCTGCTGCCACGCCCGGCGGCAACAACAAGCATCATGATAAGCACGAGCATTGCCCCACAGGACACCAGAGTGCGGTGAGTTCAAGGCTTACATCATTTGGCTACAACGACGATCGCCTTAAGCTAAACATACTAAGTACTTAGATAAGCCTATTGATAGCACATACACTCAGAGAAAAATGTGTGGGATATATTTATAGTTCTATAGTTATAGTTAGTTATTATTTTTTTAATTTTTGTGTACATAAATTTATATTTAATATATATGTATATGTACTTGTGCAGGACCCAACCCAGCATATGACGCAATCGTAATCCCTGGGCTGGAACAGTTGAATGCCAAAATGAGTCATCGCCCATCGACCATCTTTCGTTGTCCTTGTTGGCCATTAACAGCCATCCATGACGACTCTCTGGCGTCGCGGCGTCGCTGCGTCTCAAAGGCATCATTTACTGTTTATTAAAAAGCTTTAAATTAGACACCCTGCCAACCCAACCCAACCCACCAAGTACGTCGCCCCCCTTCCCCTTTCTTGCCACGTCGCCCCATCATCCTGTACTCTTGAAAGCTTTTAGTCTAAATGTTGTGTTTTCGTATTGTTTAAAAATAACCAACTGGCGAATTTCTCTTCGTACTCTTCGCATTTGGGGCCTCTGGTTTCTGGGCGTCGCGTCGTTTAGCGGGCCTCAATCGAAAATAATTTAGAAAACGCCTCAAATCGCTCGCTGTCTGTTGTTGTTCGTCGTGGTGCGGGCAACGCGTGAGGCATATATATATAATATATATATAAATATACATATATATATATATATGTGCTAATACTGTTGGATCTCACAGGAATGGAGACATTAAAGAAACGCTTTCCATCGCTGCAGAGTTTGGGCGTAAGTCGCTGCCTCCTTGGACTCATTTTATGTAATATACACAGACTGCAGTTGACCCAAAAATATCATGCTGTCACACAAAACAGCATTATGTGCAAAAAAAAAAAAAAAAACAGAATAGAATTATTTAAATATTTTCATATATATTTTTCGTTGTTGTTGTTGTTGTTTTTTGTGCGTATGACGTCGCTTTTGTCTGTGGCACGCGGTGCACTGAACTATCAATAAACTTGGGACCACCCACTTGCTACCCCCGCACCCGCCCCCATTCCCCTGGGGGGTGGAGGGGGGGGTGCTTTTCACAAAATTTGGCGTCACTCGTATTAATGGTGCGTTTTTAAAGGTCGTCAGAACTCTGGACAATTAGCTTTGTTGCCCTCTTCCCTGACTGGCAATTTACTTAGGGCATTCTTTTTGTTGTGGCTCTTTGTAATTTTATATGGCACGGCAGGCGATGGCCTCATCGACGCCAACAAAGTTATTAAGAACCTAAAAAAAATGCTTACTAAAGTGGCTGACAATTTAATACTCTTAATAACAAAAAAATAATTTAATATGAATAATTAAAAGAAAACTAAGCCATAAAGCTTCTTTTAGTAAACATATATATATATATTTTTTTTGGTAATAGCTCAAAATAGATACTAATCAAATAGTTCCCTTCCTTTTCATTATACAATGCAAACAATGCGATAATGTTTATAGCACCCATTTATAAGGCAAAGGAGCATTCGAATATTTCTTTTAAGGAGCAGCAGCTGACATGCAAACATGCAATTTAGTTTAGTTCCGGGCATGTCGTGCACAACCCTCGAATGCGACGGGGCTTAAAGTGGTAGCTGAAAACCCTTTGCTGGCCAAAACAAATAGCCAATGTTTGGCCAACCGATAAGGGCCTAATACCAACTGCAGCTTTGAAGACATCCCCCACCAAAAGCAAAGGGGGCCCATTAATTAAATTCCAAAATGTGCGTCGCACCTTGCTGCCACATGCAACGTTAGTTACGTGTCTGCCACCCCCAAACAAACACTTTATTGCAACGTGATTCACACACACTCACACACACACACATCTACACCCACTCCAGCAGACATGGATAAAGCAAAGCAAGCACTTTACAATTTGCCCTGGTCACGATGCAATTTGAAATGCAATTTTATGCAATTGCCTGAGGGTAAGTTTTATCGCTGCCTTAGTGACACAGCAGGGTAGGGTGGCTTTCTGGCTACCCTGTTCGCTCGGCCAATTTGCAGCGACAAGCAACAAGAAAACGAACAGTGAATTGATGGCAATACCAGAAATGATGTCGTTTCCTTTTCTTGGCTTGGCTTACTTGGCGAAACGTGACTGTCACTGCATCTGATTGGATTCGTAAGGGTGTTACTGCCAGTTAAGGGTGTTCTTTTCGAATGGGAATTTGTCCAGTTCGAAAACGGGAAGTAAACAAAAATCCAGTTGATCCCTGCGTCTGCGCCAGCTAGCTAGCTGAAATCGTGGAAAGTGACCAACCCCCTCAGTCCTCAATCCTCAATCCTCCATCCTCCATCCTCTAGCGAAACCACCCGTCAACCAACTGTGGATTGTCTGACGTTTATGTTGGCCTTGTTTACGCTCAGTCAACAAGGTTTAACCGCTGTCCAACCCAAGGACCTGCTTGCCTCTGTTTGCTGAGCTTAGTAATAATTCTATTTGCTTAGCTAATTAGTGAAATGTGGACTCCTGCGGCATTCCCTCAAATTATATATATATACTCAGCTGGGTGCGCCAGGATATGAATGATAAGCTAATTAGTTGCCCGTGGCGTGAATGCTGTCATTATTTTTTGTTTTTCGTATTACTTAAAAATGTTGCAAGAATTGAATTTTAATATATGCATATGACATATTTTATATAAATAGAATATACCTTTTTTGTTACTTCATTTTAATGCAACTTTCATTATTTATCTTTTTTTTATAGCATGATTTGAAGCCCTCTAAATAATTTCCAAAAATTTTTTAAAAATTCTCAGAATTATTTTTGGTTAAGCGATCTTTCACTAAAATTTTCTATATATGTTAAAATTAATTAAAACCTAATCCTGCCATACTTTTCATTTGAAGCCCTCTAAATAATATCCAAAAATGATTAAAAATTCTCAGAATTATTTTTGGTTAGGCAATCTTTCACTAAAATTTTCTATATATTTTAACATTAATTAAAACCCAATATTGCCATATTTTTTAAGTATTTTAATTAATTTTTTTTAACAAATATTTTATTTTTTTTATCATAAGTTTATTTTTAAGTATACTTCCTTTTATTTTCAACCAACCATTTTTTAATTTTCGTGGAGTTTACTTTTGTTTTCTTTGTTGAATTTGTAAGATATTCTGGTTTGTTGTTGTGCCCGCTGCACGTGTGCGTCCGGGCCGCATTCTGTCCGCTTCTAGGGCGAAATGTCAACAAAGCGCAGCGCACGTGCCAAACGGGCGGCGTCGGCTTCCGCTTCCAGTAAACCACCCCCTTTGGGTGGTGGCGCAGGCGCAGTTTGGGCGTATGTTGAGCGGATGGCGTTTCCAGTTGGAATGTGCAAGTGCGCAGGTCCTTCGAAAAATCCTGGCGATTGCCGACAATTTCAACCACCTAAAGACGGGTAGGACTTTTCGCTGCGGCCAAAACGAATCCAGTCTGGAGTTGAACATTGAAGAAATCGGCAGCAAAAAGCAATCGCTCCTCAGCGTGTATTCAGAAGCGACTGTGTTGTATAGAAAGGAATCCAATCAGACACACCAACACAGTCACAGTTACACACACCCTCGCACACAAATACACACACACACACACTATACACCACACACACATCACATCACACTCACACACACACACATGCACTCGTGTAGATAAAGCTTACATAAAGTTAAAGGAAAAATCGATGCGAGTGCATTTAAAATTCAACAAAGAAAATCTCAAGTAGTTAAAGTCGAAAAGAACTCATTAATTGGCCCAGTGAAAATATAAAAAACTATGACTAATCAGTGACGACATTCGCGAGCTGCGCTTACACAATATCTCTATACTAGACGTGCCCCCAAATATAGTCGGATTGAGATACGGATTTGAGATTTTCCAAAATTCCAAAATGGTCACTGAAAATGGAGCTCAGGTAAAAGAAGATTTTTCAACAAATTTGCCCATTTAATTTGCAGCGTAGGTTAACTTTTCGCCCAGACTGTCTGGGACGGCCATGTTGGCGTCCATTTTGCACAATATCGATTTTTCATTGGCCCAACTGAAAAACGGCTGAAAACAAGAAACGCATCGAAAAGCAATTAAAACAACTCTTTTCACATTGCTTGGGCAACGTTTTTTTTTTTTTTTTTTTTTTGTGTAAATCAACGTTGTGGAAAAAGGCCTTTGGGTCCCACCCATTTGCGATGACTGCAGAGTTTTCCTATCGATTTTCCATGAAAGTTCATGAAACTCACGCATCGAATTCAAATCAAATTGTGGACTTTGCGTGCATTTGCAATGATCTTAACTAGCACAAATCAAATTGAATGCTATAAATAAAATATATATAACCATTGTTAACAGCTAAGAGAGATAGAGGGTTACAAAGGACCAGCCACCACCTTTCCTTCAGCCAGAACTGGGTGTGGTGCCGAGCCGTGCGTGTGCCCGGCCCGTACCCTGTCCATGTCCTGTCGGTGCCTTTAGTGCAAGGTAATAGAGATTTAGGTTAAATTTAATGATGACATGCGACATTTTACGCCACGCCAAGATGGAGAAAATCCATAATAGTATGAGTCACTTAATTTGGCCCAGCTCAATAATATATGCTTGAAGTCCGTTCACATTTGTTGCATTTGCACTTGAGCGCTTGGAGTCTTTGGCAAGGATGTTGCCACTTGGGCGACATATCGATGAGCAAGTTCAAAGCAAGTCCACTTCAAGGCTGCTCAAAACTGTTTGCCTTCAAAGCGAGCAATTTGCACAACTTGAGCCTTGTTACACAATACACGACGAGGCAGCTTTGAACTTTCGCATTTGCGACTGTCTGTGTGTGAGGTTGGGCAAACAAGGAAGCGGCCAACGCCGAAAGACATCCTTTACAAATTCGTGTGTGTGTTTTGTGTGGCATACAAAATGAGTTGTTGGCCCAGCCATGAAAAGGAGCCGCTCACTTCCGTGTTTGCCGAGAGGAGGAGAGAGGGGGGAGGGTGGGGGGTTGGTTGGCGAGCCTTCGCCTTCGCCTTTGCCTTTGGATTGCAACAGCTAACGCTACGACAGGATACGCTGCCTCTGTCTGCGGTCATTTTTATCGGCTCGGCTGCGTAACTTTTCCCGCTTCCAGTGCGAATTCACGCCGCCTTCCCGTTGCACTTTCCACTGCGACAGCCGACATGACGTCATTTTCGACTTCGAATTTCCAGTCAGCGCACATCAAAAGAAAAACATAAACAAATTGTGGGCGCTATTCAAAAAAAAAAAAAAAATATAAAAAGTAGAGGGTGAGGGAGGGGGCGGGGAAGCAGTTGCAAGCCGAATTACACCTGCGCAGTGTTAAGGCTGACGTTGACCCCACGCCTTGACCCGCCCGTCTGACTGAACTTGGGCAACCAGCGGCAGCAGGTGCAAAAAACGTTCAGTTGCGCAACGAGCGTAACGCGCTTTCCCCTTGCCCCTCACCCTCCCCCTCCCCCTCCCCCCCTCCGCCTCGGTGACGATCAATAACATCCCCAGTTAAGCGCATTTGATGAATACGCAACTGACACGCAACTTTCGCTTGGGCCAACTTCCCAGCCAAGTACATCTGATTAACTAAGTTTTGTTTAAAATCAATATATAAATCCATGGCAAAGACGTAAGCTTTTCTAAGTTATTTATTACGGTTACTTTTGGTATTATTATTATGCTAAATAGTCGTCGTTATAAGCCTACAAAACTAACCTATTTAATTCCTGACCTTTGGGCAACTCAGTTTTGACTGATTTACTTTTTCTAATAAATATTTTGAATAATTCCTTAAGTTAAATATTTATATACACAATTCAATTATTTATTACAATTATTTATTATAATTATTCTTTAATATAAATATAATATTTATTATTGCAAAATGGGTTCACATTTATATCTCTTTTACTTTTTAAACAAACATTTTAAAATAATCCTTAAATATTCCTAAATTAAATATTCATGTACAGAATTATATTTTATTCTTTTTATTTTTAATCGTTAATGTATATTATGTAATTGACAATTTTTTCCCATTTATATCTGTTTTACTTTTAAACCAATTATTTTAATATAATGCTTAGATTCCTAAGTTAAAGGATTTATACACAGAATTAATATTTCTTCTTTTTTTTCTTTTTTAATGTTAATTATATAATTGACAATTTTTTCCCATTTATAGCTGTCATTCTTTTTAAATAAATATTTAAAAATATTCCTTAAATTCCTAAGTTAATAATTTTTATATCGAATTAAATTTTATTCTTTTTTTTTATTATTGCCAGTTTGTTCATACTTCTTAAACAAATATTTTAAAATAATCTTTAAATGCCTAAGTTATAAGATTTATATACAGAATTGCTTTAATTATATAATTGACAATTTTTTCCCATTTATATCTGTTTTAATCCTAAGTTAAATATTTATATACAGAAATAAATTTTATTAATTTTTTTATTCTTCAATGTCTTTAATTAAATAATTGACAATTTTTTTCCATATATATCTTTTATAGTCTTTAAACAAAAATTAAAAAATATTCCTTAAAAGGTATTTAATTTAATTTAATGATTTATATGCTGAATTCAATTTTATTATAATTATTTAAAAATATATAGGACATTGTTTTGTTAACAAAAAGTTTGTGTTTGGGTTTGATAAATCAATTTGTGTTATATTCTCACAGTTGGGCTACTTTAAGGATCCATTTTCAGCAATATATAAATAGAATATTAAGCAGTCTGAAAATTTCGACTGCAGCTAGTAATTTAAATTTTTTTTTTTGTGTACTCATAGTAATAATATTTAATAATTGTTTAATTTTAGGGCGATGGCAATACTTCCTTCCTGCGTGCAGCACGCGCCGGCAACTTGGAGCGTGTGCTGGAGCACCTGAAGAACAACATTGACATCAATACCAGCAATGCAGTAAGTCCAATCCTTTCCAGAATTACTAATTAAATTTGTTAATCTCTGTGTTTTTATTGTGTGTAGAACGGCTTGAATGCTTTGCATTTGGCTTCGAAGGATGGACACATTCACGTTGTGTCGGAGCTGCTGCGTCGGGGCGCCATTGTCGACAGCGCCACAAAGAAGGGCAACACGGCGCTGCACATTGCCTCGCTGGCCGGTCAGGAGGAGGTGGTGAAGCTGCTGCTGGAGCACAACGCCTCCGTCAATGTCCAATCGCAGAACGGCTTCACGCCCCTCTACATGGCCGCCCAGGAGAATCACGATGCCGTTGTGCGTCTATTGCTCTCCAATGGCGCCAACCAGAGCCTGGCCACCGAGGATGGCTTCACGCCCCTGGCCGTCGCCATGCAGCAGGGCCACGACAAGGTGGTGGCCGTGCTTCTCGAGAGCGACACGCGTGGCAAGGTGCGTCTGCCAGCCTTGCACATTGCTGCCAAGAAGGATGACGTCAAAGCGGCCACGCTGCTACTGGACGTAAGTGCAGATCCGACTGGTATTGAATCATTTAATATTGATTAACTGCTTTTCACAGAACGACCACAATCCGGACGTGACCTCCAAGTCGGGCTTTACGCCTCTGCACATTGCCTCGCATTACGGCAACCAGAACATTGCCAATCTGCTGATCCAGAAGGGCGCCGATGTCAACTACTCGGCCAAGCACAACATCAGTCCGCTGCACGTGGCCGCCAAGTGGGGCAAGACCAACATGGTCTCGCTGCTGCTCGAGAAGGGCGGCAACATCGAGGCCAAGACTCGCGACGGCCTCACACCGCTCCATTGTGCCGCCCGCTCCGGCCACGAGCAGGTCGTGGACATGTTGCTGGAGCGCGGTGCACCGATCAGCGCCAAGACCAAGAACGGTCTAGCTCCACTGCACATGGCCGCCCAGGGCGAGCATGTGGACGCCGCCCGGATACTGCTCTACCATCGCGCGCCCGTCGACGAGGTCACCGTCGACTATCTGACCGCCCTGCATGTGGCCGCCCACTGTGGACACGTGCGCGTGGCCAAGCTGCTGCTCGACCGCAACGCGGACGCCAATGCACGCGCCCTTAACGGGTTCACGCCGCTGCACATCGCCTGCAAGAAGAACCGCTTGAAGGTCGTCGAGCTGCTGCTGCGCCACGGCGCCAGCATTAGCGCCACCACGGAGAGCGGTCTGACTCCGCTCCATGTGGCCGCCTTCATGGGCTGCATGAATATCGTCATTTACTTGCTCCAACACGACGCCAGTCCCGATGTGCCCACTGTGCGCGGAGAGACCCCGCTGCATTTGGCTGCCCGTGCCAACCAGGTGAGTGACAGACAACTCTTAAGACCACATAGTAAATAAATTAAAATAACCTGGCATTTAAAAAGAGTGTGATATTTGAGACCTTAGTATATATCATATATAGTACAGTGTCGAATGAAGAAGAGTCAAGGTGCGCAGCTAGGGTATCTTCTAGTCGTGCCATTTGAATCCTCAGCATATATCTAGAGTATCTAGTCGGGCCATTTGAATCCTGAGTAGATAGCATGCCAATCATGAAAAGAAAGTTTATTCAGCTAGGGTATCTTCTAGTCGTGCCATTTGAATCCTCAGCAAATATCATGACACTCATCAAGCATTCTCCATAGTAAAATGGAGGTAGAATGCTTAGCTAGGGTATCTCTTAGTCGGTCCATTTGAAACCTCAGCATATATAATGTAAATTATTAAGCATATTGTATGTCAGGTTTCGGGTGAAGAATATGAAGTTTGTTTAGATAGGGTATCTCCTAGTCGGGCCAATAAGAGGAATTAAAAATTAAGCATTATCCATAGTAAAAAAGAAGAAGAATCCTTAGCAAATGTCCATAGTAAGGGTTCGGTTTAAGAAGAGTTTGAGAAGAGAAGTTTGTTCGGCTAGGGTATCTCCTAGTCATTCGAATCCTCAGTCTGGTATAGAAGAGTAAGGATGCTCAGCTAGGGTATCTCCTAGTCGGGTTATGTGACTCATTAAGCATATTCTAAAGAATAGTGCCGGATGAGAAAGAGGAAGTTTGTTTAGCTAGGGTATCTGCAAGCAAATAGCATGTAAATTATTCAGCATCATCCATAGTAAGTGATCGGTTTAAGAAGAGGAAGAATGCTCAGCTAGGATATCTACTAGTCGGGCTACTTAAATCCTCAGCATATATAATGTAAATTTTTAAGCATATTGTATGTCAGGTTTCGGGTGTAGAAGAGGAATTTTGTTTAGGTAGGGTATCTTCTAGTCGGGTCATTAGAATTCTCAGCATGTATCGTGGGAAGAATTACGCATTATCCATAGTAAGGGACCTTGTGAAGAAAAGAAAGAATGCTCATCTAGGGTATCTCCTAAGCGAGCACACTTGACTTTAATCTTGAATGGCATTTTATAGATTAAGGCGAGCAATTTAATACCCAATTTTAATTGGTTAAAAATATAACAGAAATATTATTAAAATTTATTTAGGTAGAGAACATATTAAGGTATATTTAATCCTGCGAATATTTCAAAATGATCATAAAATAGAAAGTAGATTTTTCTTTTTTATTTAAATTTATATTTTATAACTTCAGTGTTAACTTCAGTCCCTATATTTTTTTTTCTTAATTAGCTGACATCAACTTTCTATATAAAGTACATATATATTTTTATACACCCCAGAAAAAAGTTAGTTAAGGAAATCTCTCAAAGTTAGACAATTTTAATATGCTAAAGAAAAGATAAAAGTTTGGCTCAAGTTAAAAACTCCCATTTATAGAGTATTAAATTAGATGATCATAAAATAGAAACTAGATTTTTCTTTTATTTACTGTTAACTACAGTCCCTATATTGTTTTTGTTTCTTAGTTAGCTGACATCAAGTTTCTATATAAAGTACATATATATTTTTAAACACTCAGAAAAAAAAGTTAGTTAAGAAAATATCTCAAAGTAAGAATATTTAAATATGCAAAAGAAAAAATAAAAGTTTGGCTCAAGTTAAAAACTCTCATTTATAGAGTATTTAATTAAATGATCATAAAATAGAAACCAGATTTTTATTTTATTCACTGTTAACCACAGTCCCTATATTGTATTTTTTTTAATTAGCTGACATCAAGTTTCTATATAAAGTATATATATATTTTTATGCACCCCAGAAAAAAAAATAAGTTAAGAAAAGATCTCAAAGTAAGAATATTTTAATATGCAAAAGAAAATATAAAAGTTTGTCTTAAGTTAAAAACTCCCATTTATAGAGTATTCAATTAAATGATCATAAAATAGAAACTAGATTTTTCTCCTTTATTTAAATTTATATTTGAATATCCGCAGTGCTTTAAGCCGTCAAATATTTAACCACAGTCCCTATATATATTTTTTTATAATTAGCTGACAGCAAGTTTCTATATATACTACATATACATATATTTTTATACACCCAGAAAAAAAATTAATTAAGAAAATCTCTCAAAGTAAGAATATTTTAATATGCAAAAGAAAAGATAAAAGTTTGTCTTAAGTTAAAAACTCTCATTTATAGAGTATTCAATTAAATGATCATAAAATAGAAACTAGATTTTTCTTTTTTATTTAAATTTATATTTATATATCCACAGTGCTTTAAGCCGTCAAATATTTAACCACAGTCCCAATATATATATTTTATATCTTAAGAAATCTATCTAAAGAAAAGATAAAAGTTTGGCTTAAGTTGACAACTCTCATTTATAGAGTATTGAATTAAAACGTTGTCAATTTGTTTCATTTTAGACGGACATCATTCGCATTCTACTGCGCAATGGCGCCCAGGTCGATGCACGTGCTCGGGAGCAGCAGACGCCGCTGCACATCGCCTCGCGGCTGGGCAACGTGGACATTGTGATGCTGTTGCTGCAGCATGGGGCGCAGGTGGATGCGACTACAAAGGATATGTATACGGCGCTGCATATTGCTGCCAAGGAGGGTCAGGACGAGGTAAAAGATTTGATTGCCAAGAAGATAACGGATCATATCGACACCGTTTACCTGATGCAGTTGTTCTGGATACGTCATCAAGAGTTTTTCATTTGAGATTGGCTTTTAAGTTTTTCACTGTATATTTGTTTTTGTTTTTTCTATTTGCATCGAGTATTAAACGTGTTGTTGGCCATTAATAAATGTATCTTTGCTATTATTTTGGTATTTATTATTTGAATCAATTTTTAGTATTTATTTAAAAATTTAATTTTAAACTTTGTTTTTTAACCAGCATCAGTTTTAACCGCTGAAGTCGCAATCTAAACGCTTTTATTACTAACATATTTCCAATCCAGGTTGCAGCTGTGCTGATCGAGAACGGAGCCGCCTTGGACGCGGCCACCAAGAAGGGCTTCACCCCACTGCATCTGACCGCCAAGTATGGTCATATTAAGGTCGCCCAGCTGCTGCTGCAGAAGGAGGCGGACGTGGATGCCCAGGGCAAGAACGGCGTGACGCCGCTGCATGTGGCATGCCACTACAACAACCAGCAGGTGGCGCTGCTGCTGCTCGAGAAGGGCGCCAGTCCACATGCCACCGCCAAGAATGGGCACACACCGCTGCACATTGCGGCGCGCAAGAATCAGATGGACATTGCCACCACATTGCTGGAGTATGGCGCCCAGGCGAATGCCGAGAGCAAGGCTGGCTTTACGCCGCTGCATCTGAGCAGCCAGGAGGGGCATGCTGAGATCTCGAATCTTTTGATCGAGCACAAGGCCGCCGTCAATCATCCGGCCAAGAACGGACTAACGCCCATGCACTTGTGCGCCCAGGAGGACAACGTGAATGTGGCCGAGATTCTGCAGCGCAATGGCGCCAACATTGACATGGCCACCAAGGCCGGCTACACGCCCCTTCACGTTGCCGCCCACTTTGGGCAGGCTAATATGGTGCGTTTCCTGCTGCAGAACGGCGCCAACATCGACATGGCCACCAAGGCCGGCTATACGCCACTGCATCAGACCGCCCAGCAGGGCCATTGCCATATTGTCAACCTGCTGCTGGAGCACAAGGCCAACGCCAATGCCCAGACGGTCAACGGGCAGACGCCTCTCCACATTGCCCGCAAACTGGGCTATATAAGTGTGCTCGACTCTCTGAAGTCGATCACCAAGGAGGACGAGGCAGCCGCAGCAGCTGCCCAGACCGAGGAGAAGTATCGGGTCGTTGCGCCCGAGGCCATGCACGAGTCCTTCATGTCCGACTCCGAGGAAGAGGGCGGTATGTATAGACTTGTTGTTGTGCGTTCTACACACTACACAGAGATACTTGTCGGTCAGACTCACTCAATATAACAATAACAATAACAGCAATCACAAATACCCTAGAAATATGTTTAGTCTTAAGTTAAAAACATAAAACAAAAACAATACCCGCTTTTATGTGTGCCGTCAGGTGACACAGATTGGGAATTGGACGCATGCTACGAGTTTGGCATTGGCGGTAACCACCACCGGCCAGACACTCACGTCTTCCTGCCGTATTACCAGGGCGACTATCTGAACGTCTCCAGTAAGTGCCTCCAGCAGCGGTAAAACTCTATTCGTACTCGTACTCCTCCATAACTACTATTGTATTGGCGAGCTGACCGCTATCAAGTGCAACAATTTGGCATTGATTGGCAAACCTTTTTTTGGCAATTCCAAATTATAATTAATTGGCAAGGATTATGCGGCACTTTATATGGGGTTGCTCAACTAAATGTACTATAAAATTACTATATCTTGACGTTGTTGTAAACATAAGAAACACCAAAGCTGAAGTGTTCTTTAAAAGCCCTTTTTCCTCGTTCAACTTAACCGTTATGCGGCGATTTGTACGATAAAAATCTGTTCGCCACATAACGGTTTCTATTTTCCAACTTTAACTGGCCATGTAAATATATTTACACGGAATAGGGAGGGTCTCTGGGTTTAAGATTTATTTATTCCACGGCATGAAACCTACTAAATAATATATAAATGTACCATTTATAATCTATGACTTAAGTTATATAATGCTCATATATATTTATTACTCATGCTAGCTTTATAAATCATTACTATATACTACTATATACATATATATATCTATCTATCTAAATAAGATATGCATGTTGAGTTTACAAAATTTGTTAACTAAAAAAAAAACTCATTTGCATTCTTCTATTTTCAATGCACTGCGCTCTCATCAACTGCAACAACAATAACAACAACAACAACAACACTATTTAACACACAACAACAACAACAACAACAACGCTATTATGGCCAATTGGACTGTCTTGTGCTTAATTGAATTGCGCTGGAATGCAAACGAAAACAACCCCCAAAAATAAAATCTAGGCGAAGACAATATGCTATCCGATCAACCTTATCGCTATCTGACCGTTGATGAAATGAAATCCCTAGGCGACGACTCGCTGCCGATTGACGTGACCCGGGACGAGCGCATGGACTCCAATCGGATGACCCAGAGCGGCGAGTACGCCAGCGGAATACCGCCCACCATTGGCGAGGAGCTGATCAGTCCGCACAAGGCGCAGGTTTATGGCAACTCGCCGAAGGCAACGGTCGATGGTGTTTACATAGCCAACGGCTCTGGCAACGATGAGCCACCGCATGTGGGGTAGGTCGGGCATATATGTACATATATACTATATATCATCTGTTTAATTCAATCGTTATTTAGTCGCAAGCTGAGCTGGAAGAGTTTCCTGGTCTCGTTCCTGGTGGATGCACGCGGTGGAGCGATGCGTGGCTGTCGCCACAGCGGCGTCCGTATGATAATTCCATCTCGCTCCACCTGCCAGCCGACGCGGGTGACCTGTCGGTATGTGAAGCCGCAGCGCACGATGCATCCGCCGCAGTTGATGGAGGGTGAGGCTTTGGCCAGCCGCGTGCTGGAGCTGGGACCCTGCTCGACCAAGTTCATTGGCCCCGTCGTCATGGAGGTGCCGCATTTTGCCTCGCTGCGCGGCAAGGAACGCGAGATCATCATCCTGCGTTCGGATAATGGCGAAACCTGGCGCGAGCATACCATCGACAACTCCGAGGAGATCATACACGATGTCATGCAGCAGTGCTTCGAGCCAGAGGGTAAATACACCTAATTAGCTATAACCTTTATTTAGCATTAACTTCTAATGCGTGCTTCACAGAAATCGCTCAGCTGGAGGAACAGGCCGGCAATCATGTCTGCCGCTTTGTTACCTATGATTTCCCCCAGTACTTTGCTGTTGTCTCGCGCATCCGACAGGAGGTGCACGCCATTGGGCCCGAGGGTGGCATGGTATCGAGCACTGTGGTGCCCCAGGTGCAGGCGGTGTTCCCCCAGGGCGCACTTACCAAGAAAATCAAAGTTGGCTTACAGGTAAACCTCTTTAAACCACGCAAAGGCGTTGCGCCTGAGAAACTCCGCAAGATCAGTGTCAATCATGTGCCCAAAAAGAAGCGCTTCTCGCTCATTTGGTAAGCACGCGAATTCCAGGTCAACAATAAACAATAATCGGTCGAAAAGAAAAGAAAATAGTAAACACTTAATAATCGTGCATTTAACATAAACAACTTCCTTAACTAATATCAAGAATGAGAAAAGTTTTCCAATTATTACAAATACGCATTTAAATACTAAATAATCAAATACATATATACTCTATATATGTATGTATCAAATATCGCTCCATAAACTCTGTAATCCGCGTAGTGGTCGCTGAAGCCAAACCAAATCGAAGATATATACTCACATATTTATATATACTCTAGCTTGAAAAGGGAACCTATTATCGAATCAAAACTAAAATATATTTCAACACTAGTCTTTAGATTTGTTTAGAAATATTCCTACTTTGAATGCCTCTCGATTAGCTTTCGGTTTTGTTTTCTTTGGGGCTTAAATGTTATTTATGAAATATGTGCACTTTGTTTTGAATATATATATTAAATCACGGCAGAATTCGAATTTCCACGCTTATCTTTTAATATATGCTAAAGAAGGAATTACTTTATAGTGACTTGCAATAATACGAAAATTATATGAACTTATTGATGATGATTGATCATGGATCAAGCGACTTATGGCAGATCGCAAATATATATTTTTTTTTTCTTAAAGCTAAATATTTAACTAAACAACAATTGTCCAAATAAAGTAGACAACTAAAGTACTTACATACATACAACAATATAATATTATATTTATATGCCTATTATTATAAATTATTCATACTTGAACAATTACTTATGCATAAGATTATAAAAGATTTCTGAATATTAAGTACTACCCAATAAATTTAGTTCAACAAAAACTTTATACCAATGAAAATCTTTTCATTAATTTTCATTTTTCTTAATTCATTTTTAATTAAATTGCTTTTTTGAAACAAAAAAAAAAAAAAAATAAACCAAAACTATACAGAAAATATATATGTATATATATGTATTGTAAAAATGCTTAGACCGTTACAATTGGGATCGGTCGTGAAAGTGCCTAAAGAAGTTGTAACATTTTAGCCATGCTATAAGCAAAAAACGATTTTATAATGGCCCCACTCATGAGTTCAAATTTTAGCATATTTTTATTTGCATTTTGTATATAAATTTCAAATAATATATTAACTATATATATATATATATATATGTGAATATATATATATATTATTTTTATGTTTTCTATATTATTACCTTTTTGCGTTTTCTAGATCATTAAGTTGTAGTCAAAGGTTTTTTTGATGACTAAATTTATTGGGACATAAATGGGCTTGAACATTGTTATTGTTTGTAGTTAACTTATGCTGTATTTAACTGAAACATGCGATTGCTCAATATAACCATAAATAATAGTATGAATGAAACATCCAACCGAATAAGCATTGTATAAAAATGAAACGAAAAATCCAAAAAAAAAAAAAAATAACAAAAACTAACAAAAAAAAACAAAGAAAAATGTTCACCATTTAGTCCAAAACTCATATCATTTTCTTTTATGTTTTATCATTAGATTTATGTATATGCATATGTACATATATTTTGTATATATGCGTATGTATATATCCTAAATATGACATATATATATATATTTTATATTATATGTTTCTTTATTTAGTTTAGTTTAGTTTAGTTTGTCTCATGTCGCATAGTGTAAGAGTGGCCGAAAATCGATTTTTAGTCTATAGTGCCGAATATTCGTTACATTTCTAGGCCCAACCGGTCGATCCAGATCTAACGGCTAAGCTACTGGGCCGCGGTGTCGCCGTCTCGCCAATTGTGACGGTCGAGCCGCGCCGCCGCAAGTTCCACAAGGCCATCACACTGAGCATGCCCGCCCCGAAGGCGCACAGCCAGGGTATGATCAATCAGTACTCGGGCAATACGCCAACTTTGCGTCTGCTGTGTTCAATAACAGGTAAGTTGCAATTGTTACCATATCGCGAATATGTTTTTGTGTTGTTGTAAAATGTGCTCCAAGCAATTACATATATAACAATTATGAGTATCTACTTAATATTACGTTTTGTTAGTTGATGTTTATGAGTAACTCCTGAAGCCATTCTCTGTACCTCAGGCTTTCATTTAGTTGATTCCTAATTAACTGGTTCGTTCTTATGATTTATATATTCAGTTAATATTCAATTTTCATTCAGTTTTCGTTTCGGTCCTAACAAACTACAGTATCTATTTTCTTTGATTTTGTTTAAACTTTCTTCATTTGAGTTGTCTATAAAAATCTACTATAATGTACTACATACAATTATCATGTACTATATATATACATGCCATATATCTATATACATAATGTTGTACAGTGAAAATTGCCAAAAAAAAAAAAATCCTATAAAGAAAATATTGGAATTGTATCAAGTTCGTGAATTGCCAAAATCGAGGTCGCATTTGATAGAAACAATGTGCTTGTGTCTGTGTAGTTGATGCGTATAAGTAGTTTCGGGTTATTTTATTGTGTTCTCGCAGCATTTACTTCAATTCAAAAACTTTAACTCAACTTGATTGATTTTCATAATCCTCGTTTTTTATTGAATTATCTAATACTATCTATTATTAAGTGAGCTGCAACAGTAACATTTGTAACAGTAACAGTAACAGTAACAGTAACAGTAACAGTAACAGTAACAGTAACAGTAACAGTAACAGTAACAGTAACAGTAACAGTAACAGCAACAGTAACCTTAACAGTAACCGTAACAGAAAACGTAACCGTAACAGCAACAGCAACAGCAACAGCATAGTAAAAGTTCATTCACCCTCCCCCCCTCCCCCCGCATATACAGACACAGATACGCTCATACTCCAAGCTACACCCACACAAATACAGAAACAAAAACGAACCCTTTCACACATATTCGTACTCAACTTAATGTTATGCTCAGTGTCATCATTGTGCCAACAGTGTTTGCTCCAGTATATACAATATTTGTTTATTATTTTTTATTTGTGTACATATATACAACTTGAGTTCTATGATTTCCTTTTAGGTTAAATAAAAATAAAGAAAAAATATTTTAAAAAAAGAAAAAAAAAAAAAAAAAAAAAAAAAAAAAAAAAAAAAAAAAAAAAAAAAAAAAAAACTAAAAACTAAAAAAACTTTAATTCAATTCTTAATTGAAAACGTATTTAATTGTTCTATAATTTTGTACTAATGCGTCAATGCATTTGTGCACGCATTCCATTCTGTTTTCTCAATCCATTGAAGGTGTGTTTCGGAAAAGGTCTCTAAAAGGTAACTAAAAAATGAAAAATGTCCAAAATAAAAAAACAAAAAAAAAAAACAAAATAAATTCAGAAATTCACAAACATGTATGAAGTTTCAAATTGAAACTGTTTACAATATAAACAAAATGTTATTTGTTCATATTTAGTTGTTTCGTTCTATGCCAAATAATTAACAATAACAAAATAGTTACTTATATTGAAAATGAATCAATTATCAAAATACAAAAGAAAATTTAAGCAAATCTCAATCAAAAAACAAAAACCAAACCAAAAAAAAAAATATATATATATATTTGAAAATTCTGCATATTTCATTTGAAACAAATTTCTTATTAAAAAATATTATTGCAAATATTTCTAAAAATATTTTATTTATCAACTATGCTTTAAGAAACATTAATTTCGTTTACGTATTTTTTGCGTTAATTATTTTATACTTTTCTTCGACTATTGTTTATTAAACCTTATTGCATTAATTCGGGTTGCGCTGCGTCTTTGGGTTTTCTGTCAAAAAAAAAAAACAAAATATATAAAAATATATTATACAACAACAACAACAAAACAAGAAGCTCAGGAACACTTTCTGTTGGGCCTTACTGACCCTAACTGACAAAGCATAGTTCTTTATGCCAAGGCCAAGTTAATGTTGTGCTTCTAGCTCAAAGCAGCTTCGTTTTTTGAAGTAAGCTAACTTTCCAATTCACTTTTAAGAACTTTAAGCTTGTCCTACAAACATCTTTGCTGCGTTCTCTCTCTATCTCTCTCTCTCTCTCTCTCTATATCTCTCTCTCGCTCTCTCTCGCTCTAAACTACTTACAATAACTTAAATAACTAAAGAATTTCTGACTGCACGCGGTTTTACAATACAATTTACAAATATATAAATTGCACATTTTCATTAAAACGTTTATAGGTCTTTTAATTAGAAAATGCTAAAGTTGCTCTTTGGGTCAATGAAACCGTTAAAATCGAACACGATTTGATTGTGCCGGACAATCAATTGTCAATTTAGTTTATTTTTAAATTTTCAACTTTTCATGCTTTACGGGTGAAATCTTCATCTGATTTTGTTTTTCTTAATTCATTATTTGGAATGTCATGCACTTAATCTAATTCGTAGTTTCGTTAGTTTTTCTTAGAGCGTTCGGATATTAGTTTTGTCTTAATTTATTATTTGTTTAAAGTACAACATAAAGCAGAATATATTCATGTATAATATATTGAATTGTTTTCCAAAACGAAGATAAAATCAATTTAAAATTTCTACTGTTTGTGGTCCCAAAGAGAACTTTTCTGAAACCGAAAAACCAAAAAAAAAAGAAGAAAAATAAATGTATTTACACAAAATCAAAAGAAAAAATAATAACTGCAAGAGTTATTGAGGAACTTTTTAAGAAAAGAAATTAATCTTAAATATACGATATATTTTGTTTATTGTATATAAACAAGTTGACGGTATATTCAGTTGTTTTAAAATTGCTTTAATTACAATATAATATAATTTATTAATGGTTCTGTTTGTTTGTTTGTTTTCTTGTTTTTTTTTTGTTGTTTTTTAAAGTTTTCTACACATTTACAAGAAACACGTGACACGTTCACTTTATTACCATTGAAAGCCTATTAATTTTATATATTTCCAAAATATTAAGCATGTTGTTTCAAAATGGCTTCCAAGTCAGCGTAACAAGTACTTTTGTACCTGATCCCTGTAAATGCTACAGCCCTACAAAATAAACTAATAAGTACATACTATTTATATGCTTGATACCAAAGTGCTACATTAACATATATACAACACACACACACACACATACACACACATATATAAACATACATCTATACACACACACACACACACACACACACACACATGGCTTAGACCCAACCAAGTCACTGCATCACATTAATCTAAATGCCACAGACACACAGACAACAAAGAACCAATTTACTAATTTTTCTATAACTCTTACGCTAAATACATATGATACTTTTTAGATATAATAAAACTTACTATTTTTCAATCCTACTCTCTTACCATACAATTGCTTTGTAATTAACACACGATCGTATTTCTCTCTTTAAAAACTTTTGAGTTGAGTTTTTGTTTTCGAATTAGTTGAACAATTTTTATAAAAAAAAAACAAAAACAAAAAAAATTATATAATGATCTGCTAATGAGACTAAAGTAGAGTTTTCAAAGAGTTTAAATTAATTAGTCTATGCGTAACCTTAGCCTTGATGTATGCCTGAAAATTGAACAACTTTTGAACTCCATCACCTACCAGGCGGACCATCTCGGGCACAATGGGAGGATGTCACCGGTTCCACTCCGTTGACATTTGTCAACGATTGCGTCTCCTTTACGACCACAGTCTCGGCCCGTTTCTGGCTAATGGATTGCCGCAACATTTCCGATGCAACCAAAATGGCCACAGAGCTATACAAGTAAGTGCTTGGAAGGCATTTCTTTTTTTCGTTTTTTTCTTTTTCGATCTTCTGACCATCTCGTTTCCAGGGAAGTCATTCACGTGCCCTTCATAGCCAGGTTTGTGGTATTCGCCAAGAAAATCGAACCCTTCGAGGCACGCCTACGTGTCTTCTGTATGACCGACGATCGCGAGGATAAAACACTCGAAAAGCACGAGCTGTATACGGAGGTGGCCAAGAGCCGCGATGTCGAGGTCCTTGAGGGCAAGCCCCAGTACATTGAGATGGCCGGCAATCTGGTGCCAGTCACCAAATCGGGCGATCAGTTGCAGCTGCAGTTCAAAGCGTTCCGTGAGAATCGTTTGCCCTTCACGGTGAGGGTCAAGGATCAGCATGCGGATATTGTTGGGCGCACGCTGTTCATGAAGGAGCCTAAAGTGGCCAAGGGCGAACCGCCCCAGCAGCCCATATGCATACTCAATATTGTACTGCCCGAGGCAGTTATACCCGATTCGACGACCGCGTTCTCGGAACGTGTTTCCTCTGCCTATCGCACCTCGATGTTCAGCCTGAGCAAGCATCAGAACGATCATTATATCGGGGACATACGCATTGTGGATCTCTCGAATTTGTTGGGCAAAGACTGGATACAGCTGGCGCCAGAGATCGGCATAACTGCGGATGAGATCGATGAAATTATTAACCAGAATACCGACAGTATTGCACGACAGGCTCAGAGCATGATACGTTTGTACAAGGACAAGTCCAACTATGATATCCTAGCTCTGGAAACAGCCCTCAAGAATATTGGACGCGACGATATTATGAAGAAGTGCAAGAGTGGAAGACTATCGCATTCGCGCGAGTTCGATGAGGCAGATCTCATGAAGAACTCCGAATCCGTCGAGGAGCTGGTTCGCAGAGAAAGTAAGTACTTAAATACTTACTCAGTACAAACTTTAGTTAATAAATAATTTGTTGTTATTTGTTTTAGGCAAGCGAATTCAGCAAATCAACGAACGCGAGGAAGTTAAATACTCTGCCGAGGAAAAGGAGGTCGAGGAGTCCGAGTCAGACGAGGAGCCAGCCAAACGTACCGTTGCCGAGCGTCGGGAGAAAATTGTTAAACGTCTTTCGATGGAACGCTCGATACCGGCCTCAACGCAAAAGAAGGAGATCACACGCGAGATAACCGAAATCAAAAGGAAGAGCTTAATTGAGGATAAGAAGGCGCATCACGAGTCGGAGATCCTGATGCAGCTGCCCGCCGACAATGTTATAATCAAAACGGCGGCTGTGCCCGAGCAGGTCATCAAGATGAAGATGGGTAAAATGGACTCGACGGAAGTGACCAAGACCGAATTTGACAGGGAGCTGACCCACAAGCTGAAAACTTCTGGGCGCAGCTCCGAGGAAGATGAGCAGCTATCACCAGACAGAGTTGATAAGATCGTCCAGGACATTAGCACCGCTGAGAAGACAGCTAAAAAGGATATAGCTACCACCAGCCGGGTGGGCTTCATAACCCGACAGGAAGCACGTGATATGACCGAGGATTTCTTGGAATTTGAAAAGCGTACCCAACTGCCAGCTGCTACCACAACGGCAACGATTCATGAGAAGTTCGTGGAGGAGATCAAGGAGAAGGCAAGTCCCGTGCCGACAATTGCACAGGAAACGATAAAGGAGATGGAACAAGTTATTAGCGAGGTAACTGAAACGGCCAGCAAAAAGGTGGAGAATATTATAAGTTCCTTCGAGAGTGGCAAACAGGAGATCAAGGATAAAAGCACTGTCCTCTCCAGTGAGGTTGCCTTCGAATCAACGAAAATCACCGAAACCATCAAGAATCTGCAAGATACTCAGGAAGAAGCCGTTAAGTCAGTACCAACTGTCGAGAGCACCAAAATTGAGGAGAAAATCGCTGATTTCGAGGCCAAAAAGGTCAAATACGATTTCCATGGTGGCGAGCCAAAAACACAAATACCCAAACTTGTCAGGAAACCCAGCGAGGAACAGATCAAACCTACAGCAGCTCCACGAGCTGCAGCCGAAGCTGAGTTCGAGAAACCAGCTGAGGCTAAGATTGAGAAGCCACTTTCCAAAATACCCGTGAAGAGCGGTGAACCCCCCAAGTTTGTTGAAATGGATACACGAAAGTTGACACAAGATTTCCTACAAACCGAACAAAAGACCCAAATACCAGCCCAAGCTGCTGTCGAACCAGCGAAACCAGCGCCGGCCGCAAGTAAGATACCCAAAGTGGAGCCCAGAAAATCAGTGGATAAACTGGTTGAGAAAGAGACGAAAATCTTTGACGATATTGTTGCATCCACTGCAACGATTATGACTTCGGGAATGGCTGGCGAATTGCCAAAGCAGCAGCCAGAACTCGATGCCAAGGCCGAAACTGTTAACGAGAAGTTGACTGATCTGATTGACACTTTCCACAAAATCGAGGATAAATTAACCAAAACTGAGAAAGTCACGGACTTAGCCAGCAAGGTGGAAGGACTTGCTGGTAAAGAGGAGCCTTTGGTTGCGGCTCAACAAGTGCTGCCCAAACTGGCCGCAAAGGAAGACAAAGTGGCGGCAAAGATCGCCGAAGTTGTCGAGACTGTGCATAAAATCGAAGAGCATATTGTATTCGATACGCGTAAGGAAACTCATGACTTCCTCAGCATGGAACAGCAAAGCCAACTGCCCAGCTTACAGCCGGAGAAGATACTTGAGTCCAGCCAGACATCGACGGCTTCCGAGCCAGAATCCGTGATTTCCGTTAAGCCAGCGCCGCAAGCTAGCAAAATACCAGTTGTAGAACCCAGAAAGACCCATTTCGAGGATACATCGAAACCAGCCGTGAAACAAACCGAACCGAAGGAAGAAAAACTTAATGAACGTCAGCTTACAGCGGACTTCCTTAACATGGAGCAACAAACTCAGCTGAAGTCCCAGCCCGAAAAGAGTACAATTGTTGAATTGATGGCAATCGCTGAATCGACAATCCTGCCAGAAATCATACAGCCCAAGGAACCTGTTCTTATTGAAACCACTCAAATCGAACCCAAAGCCACGACAGACAAGTCCGAGTCGAAGATCATTGCCGGAGATGGCATCGAGTCGGCGGCACCAATTGGTGAAGTTTCACCGTTTGCCACACGCAAGTTGACCGCAGATTTCCTGGCCATGGAACAGCAGACGCAGCTGTCGAGTGGGCCCAAAGATGTTAGTGAATACGAGAGTGATACATTTGGCAAACGTGCCACTGTGCCATTGAGCGACAGCCTGAAGGACGAAGGACTCTGTGCTCCGCTGCCCATTGAGCCGCGCAAGTCGCTAACCGATGCCGAGTTTTGCAAATATGTGGGTGAGACCATAACCAAAAAGATGAGCGAGGGCTTGATTGAAATGACCGATGAGCTCAAACAGATAGGTCAGTATATCAGTCAATCCCGACTATCGGTTATATCATAATTATTTTTCTTTAATCCTTTTAGCGAGTGACATCCCACACTCCCAGACTCCGCCACCCACACCGAGTGATGCCAAAACTGAGAAGCAGGAGGAAGAAACCGATCTGGTTAGCCTAGAGCGTGGTAAGTCTTGGATAAATTGTCATTTAATTGTTGGCCTAAACAAAAAAAAAAAATTATAATTATGTATAGATTATCTAGCGGACACTGTAACCACGTTGCACACGACCACAGAGTCGACGTTTGAACGTGTTGCTGCCATTTCCACAGTTGGTAAGTGCTGCCGTTAACAATTTGTTGGCTTTACTATGCAATTAAAGTATTTGTTATGTAAATTGACTAAACAACATTTTGTGTTCGCCTTTTTGGTAAAATAAAAGTGAACTCGTAACACCCCTATATATTGTTTTCTCATATGATTTTTGAGCCATACTATGTAGTGTTCTCATTTGTTTTTGACCAACTTATGTAAAAGTACAAGTAATTGTTTTATTTTCCTTTAAATTGTTTTGTTCGATTTATTTCGATTTATTTTTAATTCAAATCCAAAGGCTTTTTGTATGCAAACTACCATTCATTATAAACAATTCAATGGAATCGACAAATAGTTCAATTAATTGTTAACATCAACAACGATCTGCTAGTGTGTATATCTTAATCAAAAAAGTCTCCAAGTGCAATAACCATAATACGCAACTTAAGATTGAAGCTCATTGAGTGAATGGCCAGCAGGTGGTGACAAGATTTCAGAAAGAAAATGAAAATGATAATGAAAATGAAAATGCCGTGATACCGTTTGTAACGCAGTACTGTACTAACATTTGGCTAGTTAATCCAATTATCGGCGCCAAAGGTCGAGGAAATGAGGAAAACAAAACCAAAGAAAATCGTTAGCTGTTTACGTTTCGTCTGGCGCCATTTTTTTTATATTGTGACCAGCTAACATTCAAAAGTTGCAATGTCAACAAGCCGTTTGCGGGTCAGTCCGAATCGATAAAAGAATAGCTTTCTTTAACTCAATCTTTCAGTTTGAACTGCGAATAGCTCTAAAGTATTTCATTTAAATAATAATATTATTAAAAAAAATCTCTTAAGCAATTACCTATGCTGAGACTAATCCTGGCTGCTAAACAGCTAAAGTACAATTATAATTTGGCCCACCTATACGGTGGTGTGCTGCGCACTTATGTCATGGCGCCGACCACAAAGCGGAACACGCAAAGCGTACGCGGTGGCGTATACTTAATTTAATTTGTTTCGTCCATTTTTGTAGTTTAGCAGCTGACGAACATTCGCAGCAGATTTAGTTAGACATTTGTATTTCCCAAGTACGCGCGTCGGTGCAACGGTAAAAGCGCAGCTAGTTTTCTTTTTCTCTGACAAGCTTCGCCTTCTGGCCAAAAGCCCATATTTATGCCTAATTTTTTTATGTGTTTGTTGTGCGTTCGTTAAATTAAATACAATCCAGTAAGCGACTATTGTAGCGTTGAGTTGTTGTTTGTGGTTTTATTCAGTACACAATTAAATCAATTTGAAACCAAAACAAGACATTCCAAAAACGTATTTAATTCAACTAAACACTAAACGTTAAACGTTCCAAACTAAAAACTAAACACTAAACACTAAAGTAACTTTAAGTATTGTTATTTATGGTAAGTTCTTAAAGCAAATTTTGTGCAAACAATTTGAAAAGTTGCCTTGTAATGGTTAATAATCAGCAAATACTTAAGCATATATGATGGGTATCGCTAATAGGTCTCTCAATATCTTGTCTCCATATATTTTTTAATAATTTATAATACCATAAAAATAATTGTTTATAGCTAACATGAAACGACAATTACGTTTGCAATTTTTAACAATTATTTAAGCAATTCAGTTTATGTTTTTATCAACTACTGCAAGCTACAATAATTGATTCAATTTGTATAACTTGAAAATTAGTTAATTATGCCAATTAAGCATACAATACAAGTACAATTACAATATAAGCCAATACTATAATATATTAGTGTACATACATATACCAATTATGTACAGTGTGAAACAAGTACAATAAGATTTTTTTCATTAAGATAAACACTTTTGGCATACGATTTACGATTTTCAAAATTCTCAATTCAAATTCGACTTCTTTCCTTACATACATATGTCAAACGTCAAGTGCATATTGCGATCTTAACTGAATTGAGTAACACAATCAAATCCAATTCCATTGTGATCTCATCTCATTTCGATCCCAATATGTCGCAGTCAGCACTTCAATTTCCAATAACCACCATGGCTTTAAGTTTGAAATGTTATTGTTTTATAGTTTATGTTGATTTGTGCAAATAATATTTAAATATTCAGTTGCTTTTCGTAATTTTTGTGAGTCCTTAACGAAAATGCATATGTTCTCTCATATAAACCACGAATATCGTAACTAAATGTTAAGTAAATAAACAAACAAAAAAAAAACCAAAAATAAATAAAATAATATTAAAACTCACTGTAGCGTCTACGTAAACTTGCATAACATAAATCGTATTCGTTTAGTTTATAGATTATTTGCATTTTGCATTTTGCATTTGCGGCTTTCTACAACAGCAATAACAATAATAAAAGCAACAACAACAACAACACCCAAATGAAAGTTTGTTTTGTATGCACCTGTAACGCGCTTCCTTATCTAATTGGCTACATACTCTGTATATGTAATATATATGTATTTGTAAATGTAATAGTTAGATGGCAAAAATAGTTACAATACTTTGCACATGGTTGACTCAATTAAAGTATCGTATTGTATATTTATTTTGTGAGCATATCGCATTACCGTATGTGAAATATGATGTCGTGGTATAATTATTCTTGCAGTACTTGCTAATTTTTGATTTTTAAGTTTGTTTCAAACGATTAACAACAATTTAAACACATATTGCTTAAATACTTGTGTGAACAAAAAAAAAAAATATGCAAACGTAATGAGAAATTTAAAGTTCAGTTTTTTTGAATATATATGTATGTATATATTGAAATGGTATTACAGCAGATATGGGCAAGGAATCCACGACTTCATATATAGCATAATATACCATACTATACTATACAATATGAGAGCAAAGCAAATGCTTAATGGCGGTCTGTCAAATCAGACGTTTTTGTTCTGCTTTTCAACTAACTAAATAATTAACAACCTACATACATATGTAACTTAATAAGCGCATTTAATTATATCGTACTACAAATTGCATGTTTGTGCCTGCTGCTGGGTTTTTGGCGTACAGCTTGTAGTCATGCGGCGAGCTCTGCACTGTGTATATAAACTAACCCATCAAATACATACATAAGTCTGGTTTGTTTGTAATAGGTGTTAACTGTCTTATTATTGCCTTGTTTCTACTTCTTAAAAAATTGCGCCAACCTGGAACGCCTCATACAGAGCACTTCAGTGTTCATAATGTAAAATCGAAAACATTTACAAGTACAGATGAAACTGATAAGCTGCTACATAGAATGGCAGATTCCCCCAATATACACAAACCATACTCACAAGACACTACCTCATTTACAGAAATGAGCGCCAGTAGTCCAACTCCAACTCCAACTCCAACTCCAAAGACAACGACCACAACAACGACCCTGACAACACGAGTAGAACGCACCAAAATAGATTTAGCTGCAACACAAATCGATCAACAGAAATCAGTTAATGTAGAGCAAACGCAACTGGAGGATGGCCAGCGTGAAAGGGATGCTGGTGATAGGGAATATTTAGAGCAAATTATGGGCTGCGGTGATGTGAGACGCAAGATATTGCGTTTGGAGAGCACTGGCAGTACGGAGTCTTTGGAATCCAGTGCCACACAACAGAATGGCCCACCGAAGTACATAGGCAATCAGGTGGCTGTGGTTAAGGAGGTCGTACAGAGCATTGAGAATAAAATCAGTGGTACAATGGTTGAGGCAATACCATTTGCTGTCCAAAAGCGAGACAGAACCGAACACGACCCAATCGAGCCAAACATTGTTGAGGTAGAGAAACAAATTCTAACAGCAGCAGATATTGCATTGGACAATTTAATCAAATGCGAACCGCCCACTGAAGTTGTTAAAATTTCACCCGTTGAGGCAATGGAACGTGGAGCATTTGGATTAGCGCATATTGAGGAGGAGGTTTGCGAGAAAGTTTGTGAGAAGCGGAAGGCCTTTGAGGTTGCAAAAGACTTAAATGAAACACAAAAGACTTTGGATGAGCAGGTAGTAGATTTAAATAGGAAAGTAGAACAGGTACCTGGCAACATTTTAACAGCAAGTATTGATGTACACAAAGATTTAGTAAGTAAGGAAAATGCATTAGAGACTTTGCCAAAAGTGAAGGAAGTCGTCCAAGACATTGAACGCAGGTATCCCTCGTCAATCTTAGAAGTAACACCATTTAGTCCACGTAAACGTGAGGCAATAGATCGCAAGGCTGATATGTCGACAATAGAACAACAGATTTTAACTGAAACCGACCTCATTTTGGATAATTTGGGTACAATCCGTGTTTTAGAGGAGAAAGTTGTTTCGCCTGTTTTAGAAATGGGTAAAACAAGCACCAGCATAGAAAACCTTGAAGGTATCTGCGAAAAGAAATGCTCAAAGCGTAAAGTTTTTGATACGGCCGAAGGGCGGGTTGAACCACCTGAAAGAGAATCTACATTAGCACCGAATGATATTAAGTTAGTAACAGCAAATTTTCTATTGGATGAAAGAACTCAATATAACGAATTCGATAGTATTAACAAGACAGTGGAGAGTGATTATAGTTTTTCAAAGAAATGTGATAAGCAAGAATTTCCAGTAGAATTAAATAAGGACACGAAAGAAGTAGCTTTTCCCAAACTAGCACATACGGTTGAGCGATTACATTCCATTTCAAAATCGGACATTCAGGATACTAGAGAATTTATAAACGTTGCAACCGAATATGAAAGAAAACTAGGGAAACTCATTGCGGATGATATACGTCCAAAGTTTCAGACGGACGACCCGAAACTAGAGAAACATGTGTCAGTAAAGTTTCCAAATAAAGTTGAAATTAAGGAAATGTCAATAAAAACAGAATTTGATGAGGTGCCAACACAACAGACATTAGTCCCCATAACAGAAATATCGAAGACCGAAGCTCAAAAGATATTCCCGTCAGAAAAATACAAGACAACAAATGAAAGCGACAGTGATGAAGAAATTGGTCACCATGAAACAATAGAAAAAATCAACAAACTCTCAATAATCAACAAAGTTACAACAAAATCTTTTGTTCAAACATATGAAAAAGTAAGGGAAGAATTTGATTCCACTGCTCAAAGCAAAACCGAAATAGTAAAGTTTCCGACATATTTGTCAGAACGCGATGATAAACCAAAATCGCCAATTGTCTTACTAACAGACAAAGAACATACTAAAACTGAGCCAAGCAAGCAAGACTCGAGTATATTTACTAAAAGCGAACAGATACTCCCTGAAGCCATTTCTCAAACAACTTCTTCACTGATCACTTTCGATGAGCCTCTCCAAAAATCTGAGAATTTAATACCAATTAAAGAATATTCTAATGACGTAAGTCAAGAGGGGATTCAAATTAATAAGCCCCAAAGTAATCCCATTCCTTCAAACACAGTGTCTACTACCACAATTTCTTCTATCATTGAATCGCGCGAGTCTATTGATATACAAATCAAAGATATAGTTAAGCTGCCAACAGACCCAGTTAAATCTGTTGAGAAGCCCAAGTCTCCAACTGATGTACCTAAAGTATTTCCAAAGGAATATTCCGACGATGAGAGTGATGAGGAGTTTGGAATTGTCAAGCCACAAGATAAGCCTAGTCCCTTAAT
>SCDZ01000474.1:0-55745 GCA_004143845.1 Drosophila lacertosa | reverse complement strand
GGGCTTCTGGGGCACGCCCTGCCAGCGCGGGCAGGACAAGTGGCAGTGTGACCAGAGCCAGCGACAGGCTCATCGCATGGGCGGCGAACCCTCCGTGCCTAAGGCCGGCACCTTCTACGTGCGGACCTCGTCCAGCGATCCCTTCGCCCTTGGCAGACGCTAACCCAGCTCGATGGGGAATTAACTGCCAAACTCACACTAAACTAGATTTAATGCAATTGTTGCCCAAAGAGAGTTCAGTTTATAATAAAAGCTAAAAGCTTTTCGCTAATTATAATTATAACAAATCGAAAAACTTGTTTATAAACATATTTTTAAACACTATGAAAAATCAGTGTTGATATTTTATTTCATTTGCTGTTGGAAAAAAAATAAGTATAAAAAGTTTTTAAAACAGATTCTTTTAAATTTAATAATAATAAATAAATTTTAATAAATATACATAAAGTTGATTCCATTTTAGATATATTTTTACAGTGCTTAAAAAGTGCCATAAAAAGAAGTTAAGTATTTCAAAAGACGTCATATGCGATGCTTACTAGACCCCATAGCTATATCCAGATTAAAGTGAATAGCAGCAAGAGATGTGAATCCTTGCGACTGCGCACCAATCCTTATATATATTTCCTAGCAGTGCAATTTTAATGGCTGATCAATAAACAGCAGCTACCTTTATAATTGTCTATTGCAATATTTTCTTTTCGTTCAAATTGCGCAATTTAATTAAAGACATAAACTTGCACGTTCGCCAGGAGCAGGACGAGCAGGATCTAAGCGCATGCAAATTGGCCTTGCCGAGCAATTCAATCGTTGGATCTGTGAAATATGCGACTCGTGCAGGGCGCTAATTGCAGCAGATAAATACGCCGTGGAGCCATAATTACGACAGACAGATTACGGGGCGCACTTAATTGTCGGCCGTAAAGCGTGGCCCGTATCTTTGAGGCTGCTCTCGCGTAATCCTTCGCAAGGCGCTGCTCGATTTTAATTATTCGGCGACTGCAGCGGCAGCTACTGCATATTCATTGGGTACCTCCTCAGAGTGGCGGAAGGGGGGTGGGGGGCAACGTTTTGATTTCCATTATGGCCATTTTACGGGCATTTTTTAGCGTTGTCGGTCGGCAAAGTTTGGTTTGCCGCTGCGGCCGCTGCGATAAGCCGTCCGCCGAATGGGCCAAAGAAACGGGCCAAGTTAGTTTGGTCCAGCAAAGGGGGAAATGGAATCATAAATCTGCGCGCTCCAAATTTGTTTTCGCAACTCTGTTTATTTGGCTTGTCTAATTTTCCGGATCAAACTAGCCTTGGGAACGGTTCGAACGTAGCGTGTGCCGACGCCTTGCTTAAAATAAACATTCTTAATCTTCTTTTCGGTCAGTAAAGAGTAACAAAATCAAAATCAAATCGTTTAGGAATTTTCTAGACATCTTCTAAATTATAAAAATATATAAAAATATATAAACAGATAAATTTATAGTTAAACACCGTTCATCATGGATTTTGGTTACGGCAACGGAGGCGGAAGCGGCCAATATCAGTCAATGGAAGGTTACGGCATGTCCATGCCCGAAGGCCAGGCACCCGAGATGGGCCAGGAGTACGATCAGTCGCGCTATGGCGGTGGCATGCAGTCCTCCTACGACGACTCCAGGAACATGCAGAGTAGCTCGGCCTCCTTTGGCGGTCCCGGCTACCGCAGTCCACTGCGCTACACCAAGGTCATGCGCGAGATGAACTCCCGCAACGGCCTCTAGTGAGTACCACAAATATCAAATGGGATTGATTGACATCCCTATAATCCGATTCCTTCATCAGCGCGCCAAATGATCAGCGCTCCGGCAGAGGCAACGGTGACTACTACAGCTCTCTGCCCGGCATCGGCGGCGCCGAGGGCCAAATGTACAGGGATCAGCGACAAGGCGGAGGCAACAATCCCTACTACTAAACCCGTCTCCATATTCTTTCTTTTAATTGTGATTACCCTTCAATCTCTCCTTTTTTTTTTTGGTTTCTATTTAAATAAATGCTTTATTTATTGACTACTCTAAATTTGGATCGAAGTAGCTTTGCTTTCTGTTTAGTTTTACCCATGTTCCTATTTGGATTTAGTTTTCCATTTTAACGCAACTGTTCGCAAGCAAAACAACCAATTTTTTTATTCCCAATTTTTCGGTTCTAAATTAAACAATTTCAAGAATGAGCTGCAATTCGTGCTGCCCAAGTGGATGCTGCGGCTGCTGTCGCAAGAGGCCCGCTCCGCCCCAGTTTTATGTGAGCACGGCCGCCTTTCGGTACGCGATGCGGGAGAAGCAACGCCTCAGGGAGAAGTTCGCCCGGAATGGTTTGAATGAGTGCAAGTAATCTGTGTAGCCGTAAAGGACTTGGGTGAGTCCAGTTCAGTCGGAGTGAAGGTTTCCTCAAGCTAATCCTCATTCTTTCGCCAGCTCACGTTGGCAGACAATTGCAGCTCATTGCCTGAAATTGGAATAGCCACAACTGTGGCCAGCAAGGTGAAGGGGATGCTAATCTGCGCTTGCCCCAAATGTCCTAACTCCTGGCCTGTAAATTGTTTTGATCTTTTCGGTAACTAATGAAATAAACGTTCAATGGGAATAGACTTCAAGGCGTATACTTAATTTTTGTAATATCGAATACGAATTTGAATCGAAGTAGCTTTCGTTTTAGCTTAGCTTATCTAGCAACAAATTCATGTTTTTTTCTTTATTGGAGTCCTGCTCTTTGCAGGCAACACTTCTTTCTTCACCTATTTTTCGGCTTAACCTGATTCAAAATTTTATGTTTCAAATATGAGCAATGCTTGGTGTCCTCCAACGAGGCAGCCCAAGGTGCCCGCTCCGCCTCAGTTCTATGTCAGCTCCGCCGCCTGGAAGTATGCGCAACGGCAGAAGCGAAAAGTCAGGGAGATGTTTGCCCACAATGGATTAAATGAGTACACAAAAATAAGTTAATCTTGATTAGTTAGCTTATCTATCCTATCTGTAGAATTCCTCCGTGCGGCTGTAAAACCCCTTACGTCTGTGATACGAGTGGGCCCCGAAACGGCTTAAAGTAAGTATCTAGAGAATTATAATTATAATTATTTATGGTAAATCATATTAATGCAGCGAGCCGAATCCATGCTGCTGCTGTCCTAAACCAGTCTGCAAAATCGCTCCAGTAGAGATCCCGGTCTGCCACAATAATGATGAAGCAGTTCCAAAGTCATATCAATGTCTATAAAGGAAAAGCAAAATTTTTGATCTCGGCCAAATCAAGTTAGCTTTTCATTGAACTTCCCTAATTTTAACAGCTTAGAGCTACAAACTTTGAAAATACTGCACTTTGATTTGAAAATTTCGGCATTCAATTCCAAATTCAAATTTTTTTTCCGATATGGATTTTCAGTATGATTTTAACTTTTTTCCCGTGCCGCAAGTTTATTATCCACAAATTCCTATGGAAGCAATGGAAGAGTATTTGAGCGTAATTCAGAAAGGGGATCAGATCAGCATGGTCCCTAAAAAAAATGTGTCTGGTAAGCCAAAGCAAAACCGTGGGCCCGGAGAACCTTATATACGGGCCCAAGATAAACGGAGATTGAATCAGCGCAACGGTTTGAAGTGAGTTTATAATAATTATATTTAACAAAAAATATTCTAATTTATGTTTCTTTTTGTATTTATATTTAGCACGTTATGAAGTATGTGAGGTGTATCTATATATATTTATAATGCTCAAGTTTTGAAGTTATTAAACAGACCTTTATTGGGAATCCTCCAGATGATAGCTTTTAACGCAGACTAAAAGTAAGTAAATTTTTGTTGGTCTGTTTGAATAGAATATTAAATTTAACTTATCTTTCAGATTCAACTTTAATAGAAGCAACTCATGTCGGATCAGCTTTTTGGATATATGATGATATCTTATATATTGTATTTAATATAATATTTGAAAGTAGTTATTATGATGTTAATAGATTGTAGTTAATATCAGATGCGATAATAAATATAAATATGTCCAAGAGCTATAAACACATAAATTTGTTTATTTTTGAATAAAAATCATATAAATGTATATTTTGAAAAATAAAAAATGTAATGAATATAGTTCGTTTATTTTTATTTTATCAGATTTTTTAATACAATGAAATGTTCATTGCTTTCTGGAATGTATATTTTTAAGCTCATATAATAATCTTTAATGCCACTTTTTGAATAATTTGTATATATTTAGTATATAATAATCTGAATCCATAAGATCAACAAGTGCTCTTTAAATAAGATACAATTTCATGAATGAACAGCAAAAAAGATTTTATTTAAAAAAATATATAATTATGGAATTTTAAAAAAAAAAATTACTTAAAATAAGAATTGAAATTTTAATTTAATAAACGCTTGTTATAGAGAAAAAAAAACTCATCATTAACAAAAGTTCTAAGTTGGCTTTTAGTTAAATGTCATTTTATGTTTCCTTTCAGATTGCATGACTAAAATTCCTTAGTCATTTTGGCAATCTGCATTAAATCTAGTCGTCGAAAATTTATTTTATTTTGGCAAAATTAAGTAGAATATTTTATTTGTTTTTTGTTTTAATAAGAAAATTCATAAAAACTCAAATTATGGATTATTACGAGAATGCACAAATTGGTGGTTATCGATTCGATATGCCGTTTCCCCAGCTCTTCTATCCCGAGGTGGGTTTCCCCTTCCAGCGCTTTTCCCCATCGATCTCCAAGCTTTTGCTCCTACCCCCAGTTGTCCGGCGGTAACAGAATCTATCAGCAGACATTGTCCCAGGAAAGCTCGGCCCGCCTGCCGAGCTCGCTGAATTGGTCGAGTTACGAAGGCAGCTGCAAACAGGAAATGGAAAATCCGCACGACTGCAATCGGATTTCCAGGCGGCGACGTCCCGTTACCAACAGCGCCTTCGCCTACCGCAGCATGGAGCGGCAGCAACGTCTATCCAGAGAGATGCAGGCCCGCAACGGCCTACAGTGAGTGATCCATCCAAAACTAAATCCTCTATAAGACTAAAGTTGAGCTCGTTTCCTTCAGCTTGCCCGGGGATCACTGTCACAAGCAAATCGACTACCCTCAATATGCTGGGGGTTTGTATATTCAGTCTACATTTTATTAAATCAGGGTTTAATTGCGATCCTTTTAGATTCCAACGGACAGTCGAATTCGTATTGGCAATAATGCTAATGTCACGCAGTCTAAGCCCAATTGAATATTTAATGCCGTATCTTGTTTCATAATTTCTTTACTGTATCCACCTTTAAAAAGTTAGCTCTTAGTGAATGTTTTGAAGAAACTGATTAGCGTTTGCAAAATGTTTTTGCTTTAAGAAAGATAACTGTGGAGCATGGATTCTGGATGCTCTGTTGGGTAATTAACGTGTGTTTTATGGCCATTTGCTAACAGCATGGAAAGAGGGACACGCAGTCGGAATTGTGACTCCCAGACGGGAGTGCGGCTGCATTTGGACCCATCCGGGTGGGGCTCAAGGCGCCCAAGCCAAATAGAATGCAATGAAGGATTAAAATAAGAAAGATGTGCAAATAAAATATTTTACAAACGGACAAAGAGGACAACTTTGTGGGCGGTACGGGGGGGGGGGGGGCGGGCCTTAGCCAGGCTTTGTGTCCAGTGTCTGCAATGATTTGGGCTGGGATGGACAGTGGGGGGCAGGTGACGGTCCGAAATGCGAATGGAACACGTCGATGGGGCGAACGACGCCCGGGCAAACAACAATGGGCAGCCGGACTCTCGTCCTCGGCCTCCGTCTCCGTCTCCGCCTCGTCCTCGGACTCGGAGCTGGCACTGCATGGAGCATTGTCAAAATAAATCAATCGGTTTTATGTTTGTTTCTGGAATTTTTGTTTGCTGTTTTGTTACTTTGTTGCCGTCGTCGTCGTCGTCGTCAGGAAGCGGCAGCCAGCGCCGGTGTTCCAAAGGGGTCCAGCGCCAGCTTGTGGTGGCATAAATCAGTTGGCCGTTGGACGCATTTATGAAAGCATAAGCCACACACACACACACACACTCTTACACTCACACACTCTTACACACACAAAGCGCAGCTCATAAAAATGCATAAGTTAAAAATGGTGTAAATAAAAATACAAATTTTGTGAGGCAACAAAACTCAATCCCTGCCCCCCCCCCCCAACTTTGGGGACACACTCTGATCTGGTTACCCATTTTGATTTATCTCGAAGGGAATTATGATGTCTCAAAAGTTGCAGCGGGTAACATTAAAACGCCAGTCGGCAGGATTGGGTCCACATAATCGTTGCAGGCGCAAAACTTGAGCGAAAAGTTTTTGGAGCTGCTGCGTTTTCTTTGGCCCGTCTAAAGTGATTTCCTTTTAGTATTTTCAAAAACTTTCACCAAAGGTGTTTACTTACCCACACACACACACGTACTTGGCTACACATGTCCTGCAAGTGGAGCTCCTGGCAATGCCCGGCAATGTCTCTAATGAAGCAGATTCCGTAACGCATTTGCGTCCTCAGCCGCAACTCTTTTAATCCCTAATAACTTTTAAGCAAGTGACTTTGCGCACACAAAATGTCCAAATTCATCATCCTCACGGAGGATGTGCGGAGTAGCCTGGACACAGGGATTTCAGCTTTCATGTTGAGCTCCAAGGACTTAGACCAAAAGTTACTTCACACACACTGAGAAAGAGAGAGTGTGTGTGAGAGAGAGAGAGAGACACACTCACATTCACATCATTAGCAAATTAGAAATTTTAGATGGAAATTTGAAGCAGACTGCCATAAAAACATTAATTTAAGTATATAAAAAGCATATGTATATATTATATTTAATATTGTTTAACAACTTTAACCAGTTCATATTTAAATAAATTGAGTTTCTGATTCAGTTTTATTTAAACACAATTAAGCGAATATTTATATTCGAGCTTAAAGCAAAGGAACAAAAACAAAGTTTTTAAAGCAATTTTTATTATTATATTCATATTTTAATCTAACTAAAATTAATTTTCCAGCTTTATAGAGCTATTTTTGAAATTAACAAACATTTCCATTGATCTAGTCACCTGTGCCAAGTTCCAAAAAGTGAACGAGACCCCTTCAGAGTTCTCAGCAATCATTTTTGTAGATACGTTCAGGCCAAATACACCTTTTCGGTTTTTCAAAATATTTGAATTTCAGATTTTAAATTTTCAAAATTATGGAGACCTACGGCATGGCTGCGCCAGACAACGATAACACAATTGATGTAATAATTAATAATTAATAATTAAACTAATTAATGGTATATATTAATTTTGTTTTTTTTTTTTAGTGTTATCAACAATATCTCGCGCAAACTGGTTACACGCGTGAATTTTTAGATTATGGGGACCATATGCGAGATGAACCCCGCGACTGTTCGACATATGACAACAGACGTCCCGATTGGTTACCCCCGAGTTCTATGAACTATCTAAGGAATTCCGTACCCTATGCGGGCTCTGGTGGCCGGCCCCGTGTGAGAAGGCGCATGGAAAACAACGGTCACAATCCCCGCAATGGGCTATAGTAAGTAAAAAGAAAATATATAAATATATATCTATATATATATATTCGATTTATAGCTCCCCAACGGAAATGCGCATGGGAGGTGGTGACTTCTATAATTCGTTACCCGGTCTTGGAAACTATGAGCGGCCGATGGGGCAACACGCACGTCGGAATCGTTGGTTCTAATTTTTTTCATAATTTCAAAAATCGGGATATATTTCTATGGTATGTCACAGTTCAGTTAAGTCTGATGTCGCAACCGTGCATGCTTAAATCGTTGGATCTTGATGTTAATTGTTAGCTTTTTTTTTTTGGCAATTAAAATTTATGTTTCAGTAAGTGGACTGATAATACATTTTTGGTCTAAAGGATCAATGAAATTCAAAGTGTGTTTTAATTAGGCATATTTTATTACAATCTTAAATGGCTTTCTTTCATCCTTTTGGGTGGCCAGAAAGCGGAGCGTATTGTAAAGATGAGCTGGACGAGCGCCTCAAGACTAACGACAATAGTTAGATATCCTGTTTAAGGACGCCTTCCGCCTCCACCCGTCCCTTCGCTCATATTTAGCTTGTCGCCCCCGTATAGAAAGTGGCGGTGTCATAAATTAAAACTTAAACTTTTGGAAATGTCAAGTATAAAACGGTAAATCTCCGCACATACACCGAGAAGCACTCCTCCAAACCAACACACACACACACACACACACGCGCTTCTGTTGGAAATGAATTGCAGCAACAGGATCAGGGAAGGGGGCGGGGGCGGGAGCGGGGCTTTGGTTGGCCGGATGGGACAGACGCCCATTGAATGCGCATGTTTTAGTTTTGGGCAGATAGAAAAGGGGGGCACGGCTGAAAAACTACACAGGCAACCAAGAAAAAGCACAACAACAATCCCAGCCAACAGCAGCAGCAGCAGCAGTGGCAGCAGCAGCAACAACAATATGAAGAATATGGGAAAACTCCACCCGTTTCACATAAATTTGGGCAAAAGCAAACTTACAGATTATCCGCATTTAGTTGTAAAGGTTCCACAAAATGTGTTGTATATCATTTTTGGTGGCGCTGCCGCCGCTGGACTTTGGACTTTTGAAAGATGAAACTTGGTCCTGGATCGCTGCTCTTGCTGTCGATGATTTACATTTGATTTACTTTCGCCTCCTTTTGTTTTTTTTTTTTTGGTGTGCATTCTAATTTTCGACAAAGTTTTGCTCATTTGCAATAAATTCCAATGCGCAGTGCCACGCCCCCTTATCTAAATTTTCTAATCATCATAAAATCTTGTTATCATTTTCATAACTCGCCTGCGAACAAAAAATAAACTTGACACATTAAGCGGCCAGCGAAATGAAATTTACTATTTGTGCAAGTGAAAAACATTTAAGTAAAATTTATGAAAATTAAAAAGCGAAACAACTTTCTATTTTTTTTCTGGTCATTTCCAAAATTTAATTGATCGCATAAATTCCTTGAGTGTACAACAACAACAGCAACAACAACGACAACTTACAACAATTTATGTCAATTTGCCAGGGAGCAAAGTCGAGGGGAGCAGGAGACGAATGAAGTGTAACCGCGAACATAATCAAATTTCGTTCGTGGCATAAGTTCTTGAACACCCCCGCCCTGGCTGACCCCGCCCACAACTTGCACTGACACCTGACCAGGACTTCCTGGGGTGCGTTCGCCGTGTCCTTTGGCTGGTCGCTGAAAATTGCCATCTTAATTTGAAAACAATTTTGTGTTTTTTTTCTTCTTACATTTATTTCTCTTGAGAAAATTGTGCGTGTAAAAGTTTCTCTTATGCAGATAATCTTTAAAAAAGAAGAAAAATGAAAAAATAAAACAAAACATATTCTTAAGTCAAGATGAAATAAACCAAAGATATTTGATATTTATTTTATTAATTATATTTTTTGTTGAAAATGTTTTTAACTTTATTTTATGGTTACTTTTTTATTTTTTGGTAAATTAAGTCTCGTCGTAGACAATATTTACGGGGAAATGAATTTACTTTGCGGCGAGCCGAGAAATTTTGTTGTCCCGCGGAATTAAGTGAAGTTTTGCCTTTTTATGAAACGATAAATTTGTGTATTTAAAGATTGTGCGGATCGTTGCCGGCCAACGAGGCCGACTTGGTGGCTGGCTCGGAGGCAGCCCCGTGCAGGAAATAGATTAAACCGAGCAACACTTGCGCCATTTGGTTTCCTCTTCCGCAGCCGCTTGTTAAATATTCAGTGTCCCCGCACGCAATCCTCCAGCGAATCCGAATCACACGCGGCTCGTCCCCTTCAACCTCCGCTTGCCCATTTGCCAAGCCTTGACAGCCAACGGCATAAACTTTTTGAATCTTATTTGTGTAAAAAAAAAAACATGAAACAACTCCCAGTTGTTGTTGTTGTTGGCCGTGTTGCGGTTGGTGTTTTCTTGGCCTGGCCAAGCATCGCGTAACAATTTCCGTAACCTCATAGGCCCTTACCCTCACCCCTCACCCCTTACCCTTACCCTTAGCGTCGACCTGCTTCTCCTGCATTAAATAACTTTCAATTTGAGCCAAGTATTCGCGACCGGCTGCCTATTAGCCGTGTGCCAGCGGACACGGACATGGATGCGGACACGGACGCGGACATGGACTCTGCGTAGACCTCTTTCTTCGTCTTCGTCCTCGTCCTCGTCCCGGGTCGGGGTAATACGATTTGCGCTGCAAACATCGACAATTTGTGGACTCGGGTTCCGGTGTGTTTATTAGTTCATTTTGGACTTGCAAAATGCAAATTAGATGCCTGCCAAGGAGCTGCTCCTTTGGCCTGGCCTAAAACGAACTAACAAAAAAAAAAGGAGAAAAACTTAAACATATGTCAGCTTAAGCTAATAAAGTTAATAGATAGATAAACATATATATCAGTCAGAGAATTAGCATCTTAATCTTTGAGGAAACTATTTAAGCAATGATATTTTTCTATAAACCCCATCACTCCTTCGCATAATCCTGTTGCCACCACTTTTGCAAATCACTTGGCTATAAGCGACTTCTCTCTTCTATTCTCCGTTGCCAAGCCCTAAAAACTACTTTATTTGTTTTGGGAATTTTGCGAATGAATGCGCATTTCTCGTACAAGTTCTCGTACACAAACTCAGACTGAAACTGCCGAGCGGCACGGAGCGAAGATGAAGTTTATTTTATGGGCCGCAGCAAACCCGCAGAGCTGGCGAAGATCGAGTCCTTGTTGGCTGGCAGGAGGCGATGTGAGGCACACGTGTGTGTAATCAAATAATTTCTACCGAAAATCGAGAAATTATTACGAGCGCGATTTTTACGAATTCATTTTCAGTTTTCACACAAAACCAAAGAACAACAACAACAACAACAACACTAAAGTTGCTCGCATTGCATGCAAAGTGGCTGCGTCGAAGGATGTGTGGATTTTCCGGCATTTTGGCGGCGCGCCCCCATTTTTGTTTATTTCTTTGATATGCGGCGGCAACGAACAAATGGCCTGCTGTACTTCTGCCCCGCTCCTCCTGTTGCTCCTTGGCAGGATTTGATTGTGTGCAAACTAGTCGACTCCATTCGACTTTGTTTGCATGCAGTCGCAGAGTTGCATTCCTGGCAGCGGACACGTGTGGAGGCGCCCGTGCCTGCCCAGAAAGGAGCCTGGTCGCTCGTATCAATTGTGTGTGATGGTCAAAAGTCATTTCAACAGCACTAAATTATTATTATCTTCAAGAAGTTTCACATGCTCGACAATCATCCAAATGCCCTTCAGACCCAAACCCAACCCCATTCCGTTCACAAGTTGCCATATCGCAATCCTTTGCGGCACTCATAAAGGATGCGTTTGGATTTGTGTAATGGCATGGAATGTTTTGATGTTTGCCAAAAAGTTTCTTTCGTGTGCAAATTACAAATAAATAAAAACTTAAGCCCCAAAACTCAATTATAAAAGGAATCTGCTTTTTAAATTCCCACATACAGTCGAGTTCCGAGCATTCGAAATCGCCAGGGGAATTACACAGGAATCCTATTTATTGAGATATCCATTTAGAGGGGTTTAAAAATGAAAAATTCAAATTAACAGTGCTTCTTAGATGATGTTTAGATATGTAACTTACTTGGAATTAAGCAAATTAATATAAGTACATTAATTTGTACGTCTTACTTATTAAAGCAAGTTGACAAACTATTACAAAAATGGTTTCAAATATGACTAATTTTGATACCCGCAATTGATTAAGAATATAATCTCAACATTCTAAACTTTGAAAATTATTTCTGCAGTGGTCAATTTTTTTGTAAAAAATCATGCGAAAATCTGAAAAAAAAAAAATGACATGTAAATCTCCCAAATCTATATAAAGTACTTTTCCCGGATTTTAAACTCCAATAACTTTGCCAATAATCAACCGATTTTTAAGTTTGATACCATTTTGTTAATAGTTTGTCTCCTTTATTGATTCTAAATTTAAATTTTTCTGTTTCTTTTGATTTTATTTTTTCCGACTTTTTCTGAAAAAACACTGTACTCCCCCCTTGTGAATTTTCAAAAAAATTTTTTTTTCAAAATTTAGAATCTCAAGATTTTATTTTTAGTCGATTGCTGGCATCCAAATTAGTATAAAAATCAACTTTAAAAGTTTTTCTGAGGGGGTCAATTTTTTGTCAAAAATCATGCAAAAATCTGAAATAAAATTGACATGTTAACTTCCCAAATCCTCTCCCCTTCTAACCTTTTCATGGCCTCACTTAAACTTTTCTAAATTTTTTTTTTTCTGTTCTTAATATCTTATTCCAATATTTACTAAAAATAAATAGACTCAACATTGTTTTGATTTTAAGTTCATATTTTTGAATAGTTATAGTTAATAGAATTAAACAATTTTGTGGCTAAATGAACCAATTTGTTTACTGTGATTGTTCCGCACTCGTTTCGTGTGTAATTATGTTTGCCACTGGCAATTTTTGGCCATTTTGATAGCAAGCCCGTAAATTGCAATTAGTGCGTTATTTCGGGAGTGGCTAACCGAACAATTTGCATATCCACAGTTTCAATTACCAAATGCATGAGTGCTTAGTGCTTTGTGCTTAGTGTTTGGTGCTTGGGGCCAATTACAAAGAAATCAGCTCGTGTTGCAATTGGCTGGCCGGACAAAAAGATTTGCCCAATTTGCTGCTGCTGCTGCTGCTGCAAATGCAACACAACAATTTGCAAAATGAAATTGTTTTTGCCTAATGTGGCAGCTAAAAAGCCAAATCCAAAATCCAAGTGTCGCCTTTGATGGCAACGCGGCTGCCTTTTCCTTGCCTTTTCCTGCGGTTTTCTGCAGTTGCCGCCATTCAATTTGGCAGCCTTTTCCCTCCGCTTCGCTTCGCGGGGCTAATTTGTTCCCTAATATCGTTTAGTTGTTATTAGATATTCTTTTTTTTTTTTTGACTGCGACTTGGGTTGGGTTTTTAGGTAATGGCAGCTGCCGCTAAGTGCCGCTAATTGAAATTTCGTTTGTTGCCACTTTTAATTGCGTCGACTTGACTTTCTGACTGTCTTCTTCTGTCTACTGTCCGCTGTCTTCTTCTTCTGCTTTGCTCTTAACCATTACCCGGTTTAATTTCTGCTTATTATTTTTTGGTGCACACAATTAAAAGCAACTGTGCTCACATTCCAAGGCAAACACCAAAATCCAACAATCAGTGCACGATTAGATTCCGAAACATGCTAAGAAGTTGAATTCGAAGTTGAAAAGCTAAGTACTGAGTACGTAATATGAGATCTATAAATTAATGGAAAAGTGGTGGTTAAATAAAATGCTATATTAATAATATTTATTATAATATTTATCATTCTCTTCATAAACATTAGTTAAAGCTATTTTTACTTTGGGTTGCCGTAGATTGTTTATCCAAATGAACACGTTGCGTATACTTAATATTAAATTAGTTACACCAGATCTAGTTAAACTAGGTCTAAATATCGTTGTATAATGAAGAAATAGAGTAAAATAAAAAAGCAAAATAAAGCACGATTAAAACTTCTTACTTAACAGTAAGAAATTAAGCTTAGTTTTTGCCCCACTTTCAACGAATTTAGATTCCTTTCCTTTCTACAATTTTCTAAGCTGTCTCGTTGAATATGCTTAATAAACTAGTTCTTATTAAACTAATGAATAAACGAGTACGAAAATATGTAAAACAGGCAAAGCTAAACTAAACACACGCTGTAATTGTGAAGGGTAAGCTTGCTTACCTGACTATGTAACTATGCCTATATACATATGTATAAAGTATATATAAAGGTGCAAGTGTATATTTTGTGCATATCCTTTGTCAATATTCATTATAAGAGTGCATACTTTGGGGGCGTTCGCCCAGCACGCGCCCAGTCATAAAGTTGGGCAAACGTCTCATAAAACGTGACGATAATCATAATTGATGCTCGAGCCCATGCCAAATTGGCGTGGTCAGGCAGGTGGGACGAACTTGGTGGTGCTTGTGGTGGGTGGCGGGTTGTGGGGGCGATTTCAAATTGTAATTTAGTTTGCCAGCTCAGCTCAGTTGAGCTCAATCCAAGTCGCTTTTTGGTGGCTTTGTTGTTTTTGGCCAAATTAAGGGTAAAATTGTTAATTGAAATTTGTGTGTGCTGCGTGTGGGTGTCTTATATGTATGTGTGTGTGTGTGTGTGTTTGTGTGTGTGTGTGGAGATCCCATTGGTGGAGCAACTGGCAAATTTATTTAGTGTCCAAGTCTGCTGCTGTTGTAGCAGCTGCAACATTTCCATTTTAGCCCTGCGCTCTCAGCCTTCTAATGATAAATCAATGCAACATATGGCGATGTTGGCCCAACCTTTGGCTCACATGTTGTAAATTTTAAATCAATGTTGGACACAACACGCAGCTGCATGTGTACGCTCATTTTTTTTTCGTATTTGTTTTTTGCTTGCCTTGGGCCTAAACACACTTCTTTGGCCGCCCGTAAATCCTGACGATGTCGTCGTCTTTGGCTGGAGACTCGAGACTGCACGCAATCCATTATTGTATTAATTAACAGGAACAGGATCACCAATCAGACGCTTGATTAATGATGTCACTCGCCGCCGTAAATCTCGATTTGAACATGTGCAAATTTTCGATGCAAATATATGGAGATGCGGCTCGTTGCTCATTGCTCATTGCCCAATCCGAGGCCAGCTCGTTGTTGTTGTTGTTTTTGTTGATGTTGTTGTTGCTGTTTCTGTTTGCGCCTTGGCCTATGCGTTGTGTGTGTGTGTGTGTGTGTGCTTTCGACATAATCATGCATTAGGCCAAAACACACACACACACACTTGCAAAGGGTGGGCATTGTCCGGCACTTGCATCCTTCCGCATGCTGAGGGAATGGAGTCAGGACAGGGAAAGGAGCAGGGGAAGGGCCAGCCTGCAGCTAAGCGGATGCATTACGAGGCGATTGTGTTGCAACAGCCGCCTGTTGATTCCCCCAAAATGCCGCAATGTGTTGCAGGCTAATTAAAGCTTCCGTTTGAGTGCATTCAGTGTTGAAATTGTATCATTTAGGCCAAGATTACAAGTTGAATTGTGAGGCTATTCCTTTTGTTTTGGCCAAATAAGTATACCATTACCAATATTAAATGAGCGGGTTCTGAGGAACTTTGAGATTTACAAGGCCTTGTAAACAGATAAAGATTGAGTATATAGAGGAAAGTAACTTCAATTGAAGATAAAAGAAATATTTGTTAGTGCCCTGAAAAGTATGCTATGAAAAGTGTGAAATTGAAATTAAGATAAAAAAGGTTGATATTTTTTGTTTTCTATGTAAACTTTTTTAATGAAAATATTTAAACAAAATAAATGTAAATTAAAAAATATATATTATCTGAAAAATTAACTATAGATTTAATATATATTTTATTTAACCAAAGTTCTGTTGAAAAATAATGCGCATAGCTGTAATTGGCATTCTGTGCCGTGGACAATGGAAAATGTTGAGTTTTTTTGAAATTGGTTGATCATAAATTTACGTTAATTGCGAACAGAGAACTCTCGAATGCGAATAATGTGGAATTCTGATTTGGCGCATTTTGACTAATAAAGCAAAATGACTGCAGTAACCGCAGTTGTGGATGGAAAAAGGGGAAAGGAGAGTGGGAGGGGATGGATGGGGTTAGAGGCTATTTGGTGGTAGATTTGAATTGGTTACCGCAGGTACTTCTAATCTTGTTTTGGCCGCGATTATAAATTGTTGCGTACTTCATTTCGGCCAGAATAATAACATGAGTAATTAATTTAATGTGCCAGCGACAGGACATTGCAGTGGGCAGGACAAAGGAGAGGGCTACAGGAGCTAGCTGGAGCAATACAAATGAACTAATGTTTATTGCAATTGTCGCGTAAATAACAATGGCAATGGGCAAATCTATGCGGCCACATTTGCAGGGGAGCAGCTGCAGTTGGCCCGAAAATCTGGCCCAATGCAATGCAAATGGCTAAAATTATTTTGACCGCGGCACCAATTTGACCAATTTGCAATGGAATGCGCAAACATTCATATATATATATATATATATATATATATATGTATATATGTATATATTTAATTCAGGCACCACTGTAACCACAGCGGTGCACAGTTGTTGCTATTGTACCTGTGGACTAAACATTGAAAGGACACTCCAGCCTGGTTGCCTGCCCATCACTTGCTTTTTGGCCATTAATTTTATTATTTTTATTGTACGTTCGAACGCATGTGCTACGAAATAAATTCGTCCTCAGTTTTATGGCGCGTGAATAAATGGATGAGTGCAGCAAAACATTCATTTAACCATTTGATTGTACTGCAGCCAAATAATACACATATTACCAGTTACCATTTACCAGTTACCAGATTCAAGTACAACCAACTTTCGAATTGACTAACAGTATTTATTTCATTTTTCGCATTCCATTTGACTGTTAAATAATTGTCGCCAATTTCGTTACCGCGACTAGACTAAATGGCGGCCAACGAGTTAATTAACGGCAACAAACTAATATTACGTTTATTTCCATTAAGAATTTATGGCCCTAATAGTTGCAGGCACTCAATAACAAGGCAAGAAATTGAAATGTTATTTTAAACAGAAATCAATTTGTTAACGAAAGCAAAGGAAACTACAATTAAAACCGATATCAATAATAAATACCTCGCATTTTTGCCAAGGGAATGAGTTGGCCAGTTTTATGAGACAGATAACTTAAAGCTAGGTTTATTTAGCAAACAATATTGTGGCAGCTGCGATGAGACCAAGTCTGAGTGTGCCTTTGAGGGTCCGTCTGGAGTTTGTTTATGTGAGCTGATAATGTCCTTTTGGGGTCCTTTTTGCGGAGTAACAAATTGCGTCTGCAAATGTGACTCACTTTGCACACTTTGCTCAGTTTGCTCAGTTTGCCAGCTCTCCAGCACTTGCCGCTGTCGCTCGTTTACCGCATCGTAATGTCACTTCAACAAATCACACCAACTTGCCCCATAAATTCCACTGTTAATTCCAATTAGGCAGACGGGGCCCGTCTGGGCCAAAAAGGAAAAACGAAAGTTGATAATTGATTTTCCATGAACATGAATATATCTCTTAGGCATTTAACTGCTTGCGATTGAAGTCTTGTATTCCTTAAAAGTTAACTAATAGTTTCAGGGCCCAATCAGAATCCCAGTTGGAATCATTAACTGGCAAATAGAGTAGAATTTTTTATTCTCTTCTTAAATACTCGACCTTATGGAGAATGCCGTAAAATGATTTGTGTACGGCATAAAAAAGCACGCATACAAAATGGCAGCAGCTATTTAAGCGTCCAGCGAATGCAGCTGGTGGACCAAAGCTCCTTTATCCAGGAGGGCAGGCGACGAGGACGTGGACGAGGAAGAGGACGAGGACGCGTTCGCCACTTTAGGGCGACAATTTATGGGTGCTTTTTTCAGGTGCAGGTATGCGCTTTTCCGGCCAAGCACTTAATTGATGTTGTGTCGCGTAAATTATAAACAAAACAAAAATTAAAGTGGACTCCATGCCAGAGCTTGGCCAGAGCTTGAGCCTCAGCTCGGCGCTGGCTCGGAAACGCTGGCGGATGCGGAAATGCTTTCATCGCAAGTGGTGTCGTCGCTCATAAAAAGCGCAGTTCCCACCCTCCCTCCACACACACACACACACACACACACACCCACACACACTCGGATATGGTCGTGGTCAAGGGGCTAAGCAGGCCGCCGCTGCGCGCTGTGAGTGAGGTCAAGCGTGAAAGTGCCGCTACTTGTAGCCGGATATACTTCTGACCCGAACACGCCCCCCGTCCCCCGTCCCCCGCCTCGTTCCTCCTCCTCTTGTTTTTCGCATAAATTGTACTTTTTACATCGCAAAGTGTCCTCCAAATGGTCATCTTTGGTTGGCTCCTGTTTGTGTCCATGTGCGATTTTATACACTTCAACCCTTATGCTGTTGAGTAAAATCTATATAATTTAGTTTAGCTGATCTGTCAGCCATTTTAAGTGAATATTCCATAATTCCTTAGCATATGTTGACGTGATAGATAATTAGTTAGAACACCCTTCGAGACATCGAGTAATCCAAGGTTGAATATTGTTGTTGGGCTTAAGTTAATTACAATCTTCTTTCTTTATGTAAATAAAATAAGAAATAATTATTTTTTTAAATTATTTGATTTATTTAATTATTCTCTTATTGTAACTTATAAGCTAACTTTCAAATTCAAATTAGTTTATTGACTAAATTATAATGTGAATTAATTCAGCTTATAAATTACAGAAAGTAGCTTTTAAGGCTAACTTCGTTTGCTAGCCAAGTTTATTAGCAATTTCGTTAACCAATTGGTTTTGAACGTTCTCGGAATTGTGATTAAATTTAAGAGGCGACAAGTTAAACTGTGAAATCAGAAATTATATGCAATACGAGGGTCAATTGCCAGCTGGGCGCATAAAACAAAACAAGTGACAAAGGATGCCACAGCCAGCAAGTGGCAAGTGGCAAGTGGCAAGTTTGTCGAAGGCGGTAGGAGTGGCAGTTGAGAGGTGGATAACAGGACGACCGCAGGACAACTGGCCGAGCAAGTGCTACTCAAATCTGTGCGTCTGCACGCATTACAAACGAATTACGAGACTCGCTGGGCAATTGCAGTTCATTGTTATTTAATATGTCGACCTCAACGACAACGAGCACGGCTCGAAATTATACTTTATGGAGACTCAGCAGCAGTTGGAGCAACAACAATCCAGGACGCAGACGGCATGACACTGATTGCGATATAAACGATTGTCAACGTAAACGTATCCAAGTGGATTATTGCCTCATGCCAATTATCATATCAACGATACACAGCCTGGCCAGGAAATGGCCGCAGCACTGGACACAGGACACAGGACGCAGGACGCAGGACGAAAGGCGAATGCACTGCCAATTGCCACGTTGCTCTTCTTCGCAGCCCCGCCCACGCACTTGACGAGGCGTTGATGCTGTTCGTTGCCTGCGCATTCACATCCTTCCCCTCATCCCCTCCACGTTGTCCTCGTTTTCGTCGTTGTCGTTGTCGTTGTCCTTGTCAGGTGGGCCAAATTGCATGTACAATTTTAAATGGATTTTGATTGTTTATGACAATTCGACGAGCTGACTGGCCAGCCCGCTGCTGGCCACTGATAATGCGCCATTTAAATAATAACACCAAAGCCCAGCTCCATCTGCCCAACTGTTCAGCTGTCCGGTTGCCCATCTTCATCTGATTTGGGCAGCTCGGGCAATTTGCGTATTTTAAGCCAGCGCCATTTGCATAATACGAGCTCAGAAAAAAAAAAGAAGTTTATTGCTCTGAAATCTGGCAAATACATTTAGATCCTTAAAACAATTGAGCAACAATGGATTTAGTCGGAAAGTAAGGCCAAGCAAAAAAGAAAAGGATTTATTTGCGGCAACGAGCTTCCGTATCCAGTGTCTCCTGTTTCATCTCTAAAAGCTTGCGCTGGTTCTCCTTGAACTGCTCGATGGGATCCTCGAACTGGCGATAATAGTGAAGCACCTCCCGCACATCGTCCATCTGAAAGAAGTAGTTATTAAAATCCCAATAAGGATAATAAAATGTGCTTACCCTATGCTCAGCAATGAGTCCTAGCAAGGCGGACAGGTCGAAGAGCTGAACGTCATCGTCGTTGCCCTGCCAACGAGCAATGGCGAATATGTTGTCCGGATGCAGAGGAACAGCCCTGCGATCCCAGTCGACGACAATCACGCGCCTCAGATTGCGGTTGAGCCTGTTGAGGTTCTTGATGTGCTGGCCGTCGAGCAGCTGGGTGGCGGATCTGACCAGGCGATAGCGTATGTAGCCATTGGGATCGAGGGCGTCAAGGATGGGGAAGGCGGTCATGCCCTGCTCGGCGGTGTAGATGACGATCTCGAAGTGTTTGCTGCACTGGCGCAGGAAGTAGTCGACGCCAGGGCGCTTCTTGAAGCGCCAGCCCGTCTGGTAGGTCCAGTCGGGATGCACCAGGACGTCGCGCATCTCCAGGACGAGCGTGTAGCGCGGCTGTATGTACGGCTGGTGCTGCACCTCCGGCAGCAGCTTCGTGGGCAGCGGCTCCTCCAGCATCTTCTGGTAATAGTGCAGAGAACGCCACATTCGCTGCACGTATTGCTGCAGCCAGGGCAGCGCAGTCATATCGTCCTCGATGCTGCGTCCGAACTGATCCTGGTCGGGCTGGCCCAGCTCGTAGATGGCCCACAGCACCGAGCCGCACACGCTGCCCACCAGCAGCGTATACCCGCCATGCCACCTAAAGCGTCCTTTCGCCTTCTCCTCCCGCTTGCGCGCCTTGTTGCTCTTGTGGCGTCTCAGCGGCCGCTCGTCCCATCGCCAGCAGCAACAGCAGAGGACCAGCCTGGAACGCGCTTCCACGTGCTGTGGCACAGATCGCAGCCATGCTGCACAGCTAATCATACCCCTTTGCAAATGACCAAAATTTTATATAATTCTTGTGAATGTTTTATCAATTTCTCTAGAGTGCTTTGTGAAACTGGCACTCGGACTTTCAGAACTGATCAAAATCAAAATCTCTCTTTCAAAATGAACCCATCCAAACAGCCAATAACTGAGGTAGAATCTAAGGACATTATCATCGATTTAATCGATTCGGATGAAGATCAGAAACCAGACCTCAAAGAAAGTTGTTGGCTTGGCAGACTAAGGCCAAGAAGCTACAGCGTGGACAGCGTCAGTTCACAGGGAAAAAGTCAAAAGCCGTTGAAGTGGCGAACTCTTGAGCACAATGGACCTTTGTTTCCGGCCGCTTACGAACGACTTCCGGCGGATGTGCATTTCATATACGACAACTGCCCCATCGAGCTGACCGAGCAGGCCGAGGAGGTGGCCACGTTCTACGCGAAGCTGCTGAGGACCGAGTTCGTCCAGCTGCCCAACTTCAAGCGGAACTTCTTCCACGCCTTTCGCAGCTGCCTGAGCAACGAGCAGCGTCGGCACATCACCAGCTTCGAGCTGTGCAACTTCCTGGAGATTCAGCTGCACCTCGAGACCAGGCAGCCAGCTCGCGAGCAGGCTGCGCTAAAGCATTACCACGGCTACTGCAGTGTGGACGGCCAGCGTCATCGGGTGGCCAACTTTCGCATTCCCACGCCGGGTCTGTGCTGTCCTCCCCGCGCCAGCAGCCTCACCATGGGCTTGATCCGACCGCGAGTGCTGCCCGAAGACATCCTCATCAACTGCGACGAGCAGGCGCCGCAGCCCCAGCCCCCGCCCGGACATCGCTGGGCCCGTGTCCTGCACGATCGCAGCCTCAGCTGGCTGTACTCCTGGCACGACCTGCTCTCGGGCAGCACCCGCTTCGCCTACGCCTGCAGCGAGCACATCTACCGCCCGCCCCCGCGCGTCCAGCTGGAGACCGCGCGGCGACTGCAGCAGCACTTGAGCAGATTGCGCCGCGAGAATCGCGAGCTGTGCTTCTCGGAGCAGTGGCTGCTGCGGCAGCGCAGCGTCGCCTTCTACTGCGTGGACCAGCTGGCGTTCAGCTGCGAGGCGCTGTGTGCGCTGCGCGTGGGGCAGCTTCAGCTGGACGTGCGTCGGGCCGGGCAGCGGAACGTGGCGCGCTTTCGGATGAGCGAACTTGTGCACAAGCAGGTGAGCGTGCCGGCCGTGATCTTCTACAATCTGAGCGTGTTGGTCTGCAGCAAGCAGCCGCACGAGCTGATCTTCGAGGAGCTGACGGCGGCTCTGTTGAACGCTTATCTCGATCTGCTGATGGACGGAGTCAACTCGGAGGTATTTCGCATTTGCAATGCCTGCCTGATGCTGCTGCGCCACTTGGCGCTGATATCCCCCGCGGCCAGTCTGTGCGACAAACTCAAATCCTACAATCGGGCACTCAAAAAGATTCACAACTTCTGCGCCGATCACCAGCGGACTATTGTTCCACTTCCGGCGCCAAGGGTGTGGCGATTAGGTCCTGGCAGGAGCAGCGCGGAGCAGAGCAAGCTGAGGACAATTGGGCTGCACACCAAGCCGCTCGTCGAGGCCACCCTGCCCTACCTGGATCCAAGGATCTCCATTTGCTGGTGCCTGCGCAGCAATGTTCCCATCGCCGCCATCTACCAGAACTCGTCCTTACGCAAGAAACTCAAATGGGCTCTCGATTGCACCACGGAACACTTTTGCTTCTAAATCCAGAATCAGTTTCGGATCATGTTTATATTTTTTTTTATTTTGTTGCATTTTATTTTTAGTTAAATGGGTTAAATTTGTTTTTTTGAATTATATTTAATATTTTAATTAATTATTTGTATTTTGATTTCCTGTTGATTGGAATATTATTTTCTGTCTCTCACATGTTTTGATTGCAGGTGAAAGCAATTCATGCCCGGAAAAACCGCTCACGTTTTCCAGATGCCGTTGCTTTGGTCTCAGGGGCGTCGCATGTAAATCTACTTTATGGTTAGTTGTTGGCAGCCAGCGAGAATGGCGCGTTGGGGCATGGGGCAGGCACATGTGGCAGCAAGAAGCGCTGAAAGCGTGTTGCGATTTTAATTTTTAACGAGCCTGTTTTGCATTTGCGCTAACCGGCCCTGACATGCTGATGGAAACAGTGTGGAAAAACAAAACGCTTTTCATTACGCAATGCCCCGAAGGCTAGGCCAGGTGAATTGACAGGGCTAAACAAAGTTTGGTGCGTTGTGGAAAAAGTAATTTTGATTTTAATTAAATATTTATGAACATCGCCAAAGCAGAATAAACGAAAACGAAGTAAGTCCACTAAGACAAGGAAAGCCACTAATAAAATAACCAAATAGCTGGCAAATAACTTCTACTTATCACTCAGAGCGCATCAGTGAGAAAATTAAAGTATTATCCCAGGAGAGTCGCTTGCGTGCCGTGAACCCAGCATCCCGAATCGTGAGTCCTGAATTGTGAACCCCTTGACCAGGCAACCGCCCAACCACTGGCATATTTATATGTGGGTAAAATGGGTGTCTTACCTTGGCCGGGGTGCGTGTGTGCTCGTTTATTCGATCAAAAGTTACGAGCTCATCTTAGATTGGACATTAAATGGACACTAAAATATTTTCCATCTGCACGCAAAGCAGAAGCACCAAAACGCAAACGCAAACGCAAACCGGACCCAAAAGCGAGGAACAAGCGAAATAAATGTCATGAAACAACTCATTGACAGGCACATAAGGACACTGGTTTTATGGTCCACAGATATGACCAAAATATATGATTACCATGTGTCCGGCAACATGCGAGCTCGTAAATAGGCATTTTCTCTGCTTTAGCTCGCCTTGGACACAACAACCACCAACAACCACCAGCACCACCCTGTGCCCCATCCCATACCCATAGTTTCACTCAGTGCTTGTCCTCGAACATCCTGGCCATTTGGTGACTACTTTTTCTTGATTTTTGTTGCCTCTCGCCCGTTTATATTTACCAAGTGATCCAGGTGGGACACATGCACTGTCACAGCCTCTCGGACAGTCGTAAAAATCAAAATAAAATGAAACTTATGCGTGATGTTTGCCTTTTCGCTCGCATTGGGTATTTGCCTTGACCCTCTGCCCACTATTTTTATGTGCACGCTGCGGTTGGAGTTGCTTCTTTGTCCTACTAATGATACAAACTATAGTTGAATATAAAGCCAACGAGTTATTTGTAAAATTTAATAGTAGTTGCTTGGACTTGCATATAAATCTTTGCCTTACTTTGCTTAAATCCCAATTTAATATCTTTAAGTTCAGCTTTTAATTAATTCTGCTTTTTAGAGAGATTATACAGAGGCCTAATATAAAAGAGGTGACATATAAAAATTTTAAAAATCGTAGTTACTGTACTGGTAAAATAAAACATTATTAATATTATTAAATTACGTATACGCAATTTTTCTTGGGTCTGTTAAGATTATTAAGATAGATTTAAATTTCGATTTAAGCTCAATCTTTTGTGAATTCTGGTTGTCCTCGAAGTTAATCAACATATACAGTTGATCGTTGGCCAAAAAAGCATTTCGGTTAATTCTCGTTGTAGGACAACAGCGAGCATTGGAATGGATGACAATGATTTTATCGCGTGTTGCAGATCTGGAAAAGCTCCATTGAATGATGCTCCACATGGAGCGGAGTGGAGCAGGGACGGAAACGGAAACATCGTCATCCAGTTTGGTATAAATTCGCTATTTATGCTGGCGGAGTGTATGCTGATTTCATCTCATCTCGTTCGGCGTTACGTGAGCTGATTACGTTAGTCACGCGCGATTGCCGAGTTGGCCAGGACGAAAGTTCCGTGACCAGAGCAAACACACTCACACACACACATACACACTCAGATATGCAGGATGGGATCCGGTTCATTTTGGCCGTGTTCAGTTGCTTAGTGCCAAATGAAATTGTGCCAACTGGCGACTTGATGAGAATTTCATTTGGTGCGGATTTTTATGACTTTCGAGACTCAGCTCAGAATGAGAGAAAGAGAGAGAGAGAGAGATAGTGTGTGAGAAAGAAAGAAAGTCTCTGAATGCTGTGCAAGTTCCACTAAATGATTTCGCATTATTTGTGGATGCCACATTCTCTTTCTCCCTCCCTCTCGTTTGCTCTGTGTGTCTGTTTGGCTGCCATAAAAAGTCAATGCATGCGAAATGCTTTCGTGACACGCTCCAACTAGTCCTGCAAATGTCCTGGCAATAACTGGGGGGCCCAGGTTAGTTCAGTGCGCTTTATTTGTTTATTCATTGAATGGGGTCGAATCGTAAAAATTATGTTGATGAGTCATCAGTAAATGGCATTTATTTTATTGTCACCTATGCGAACCCACATCCACACACATCCTCAATTATGACCAGCTCCGCACATGCTCCCGGAATATGAAAGTGACGGCACTTTGATGCACGGACTACGAATGAGTCTTCTGTTTGTATTATTAATGATGCACGTGAGCTCCTTTCTCGGATGATTCATTAGGGCACTCACAACTGCCACCGATGCGTAATAAGTGTCTTTTTAATTCACCAATTCTTGCTGCCGTCCACTTCAACTACTTCCGTTACCCACAGTTCCACTGCCAGATAAGTGTTCTGGCCCAAAACGCAGTTGTTAATAGCCAAATCCAATCGAGCACTGTGGACAAGTTGGGGTAAGGTGGGTTCTCAACTACAGTTGGTTCCACTTCAATCTCACATAACACAAAAATATAACATAGAAATTAACTCTTTATTAAAATAATGTTAAAGTCTCCATACTTTTTTTTAATCTATGAAAGTAAAACAAATATTATTTAAAAAATATAAGTATTTGAAATATATTTTACATTAATGTAGATTTATATTGCCATTAACATTTGACAACTAAATCAATTTAATAAGTTTATTTATACTTTGTAGATTTACCGAAGCATGATTAATAAAAAAATTTTTTTATACACAAATAATTACGTTATTTTAAAAATTAAAACAATATTTACTCACTAAATAAACACTTGTAACATTTATAAATAAAACAATTTACTTAATTAACTAAAACAAAATGTGATAAGTACAAATGATTAAAATATGTTGTTAAATATGATACAAAGTAAATGTAGATTTAAAATTTTGTGCCCTATAAAAACGATAATCATTCCATAGTACTGCTACGTTGTTGTTGTTGTTGTCGCTCCCCAAGCGAAATGGGCAACAACCGCATTTGAGATTTGATTGGATTAGAACAAGCTTTTGGCGGCGCACGAATTGTTGATGTGTCCGCTGTGGTTGATTGGAATTGGAGCCCCAACCAGACCAACAGTTCCGCCCAGACAACACCACACGGGCACAACGGTGTTGACATGCCGCGGTGGTCGCCACAGCGAACCAGGATGCGGACTGTGTATTCATATTTTTTTTTTTTTTTTCGGCTATCGATGTCCTGTCCGTTGGTCGGCTCAACTGTTTGGCAATTAGAAACATTCAGTGTTTGAAATTTCCAATTTTTGGTGATTGCCCCGGGGGCAGGCGCTGGTTGGTTTCGACTGGATGGCTGTGTTAATTTCTGGTTTTGTTGACTTTGCTCTATTGAGTGCCAGTCTCCAGAGTGATGTCCTCAATCTCCTTGCAGATCTCACTGAATTGAGCTAGACAAAGAGAAAGAGAGAGACTTTTAATTAGTATGAAGAGGAGAACTGTTTAAGTTCTCCACTCACTCAGTTTGCTGACATCCAAGTTGATTTCAAAGTTGTGAAGTTCGTACAAATCCAGCTTGTCCAGATTGCCCTCGTCCGTTGGCTGGGCGTGCTCCTGGCCAGGACTCGCTTCGTTAGCTGGAGGCTTTGCTGTGCACTCGACGGCTGCGCAGGCTGCTTCCTGGAGCGGACTCTGCTCCTGCTCGGACTGCAGGCGATTTTGGTGAGCGAACTTTTTGTACCTTCGCCGCATGTATTGCTGCCAGTCGAACTTCTTGGAGCGCGCCTTGGCAGCGGGATCCACGGCGGGAGTGGGAGTGGGCGCGGTGGCAGCGGGCGGCGTCTCTGAGCTCATGTATTGGACGCGCTTCTCGCGCTGATAGTCGCTGCGGGACTGCTCGTCGATCCGTTTGATCTCGCGCTCCAGCTGGCTGGCCTTGGCCAGGTCGTTGCAGTCGACGGCCATGTCGCGCTCCATGATGAGGCAGACCTTGCGGTAGGCGGCGCTGACGGGCTTCTGGCCGGCGCGTCGCTTCGTCTGGACGATCAGCTCGACGTCGCCCTCGGTGAAGGCGTAGTTGGTCGCCCGCTCGATGTCCTTCTCCTTCTGGGCGACGCTCTTGACGCTGGGCAGCGGCACCGAGTCGCGCTGGCAGGCCTTCAGCCAGAAGAAGAACTCGCTGCCGATCACCGGCTGATTGGACACGACGTCCATCTGGAAGCTGCGCAGGTGCAGGCCGTGCTGCAGCTGGAGAATGCGCCGCGTGCGCCGGCTGCCCACAGGATACTCCTGGGCGACGTGCTCCACGGCCGCGATCTGGGTCAGCCGGTAGATGGGCGGCTGGGCACTGGGCATGCCGCCCAGGCTGATGCGCACGAAGCAGCCGACCACGGTCTGCTCGAAGATCGGCTTGTCCAGGAAGCTCTCTAGCTGGGTGCGCGTGAGCAGCGCCTTGCTGATGTCCCTCAGGCTGCTGACCAGCGTCTCCGACTCGCTCAGCGGACTGCTGCTGTTGCTCTCCCTGTAGTCGTCCTCATTGTCGGCGTCGCCCGCGTCGCTGCTGCCGCTCGACTCATCCGAGTAGACGTCCCTGGCCTTCAGCTTCAGCTTCTTGTTGTCCGCCTGCAAATCGTTCTGCTCGGGCTCAGCTTCCTGCTCCTTGGTGGGCTCGTCCTTGGTTCGCTTGCTATTGCGCTTGGCCACCAACCGATCTATCGCCGACCTTCGCTTGTCCGCCGCTCGCTGCGCCTCGCCGTTGAGCCGCCGCTTCCTCGAGCGCTCCTTGAGCGCCACGGCTATGGCCAGCTCCGGCGCTAGCGTTGGCGTTGGCGTTGGCGTCGGCGTCGGCGTGGGCGTCGGCGTCAGCGTCGGGGCACTGGGTCTGTCCACGACGCCGGCGCGCTTCTCCTTCGCCAGCAGTATGCACTTGATGCCCCATTTGTAGAGCAGCTCCTCGCGCTTCAGGCTGCGCTCGTAGAGCTCGCTCTCGCGTTCCAGCTCGCTGAGCGCCTCCAGGCGCGCCCTGTCCGCAGCGTCGCCCATCAGGTGCTCGTCGTAGCCATCGCTGAACTGGCCCAGCATCGAGCTGTGCGCTTCGCTGGCATCCACGTCGGGCAGCTCGCCATCTTCCAGATCTTCGGTGCAGCCCAGGTGGCGTTTTCGACTCTTCTGGGGCAACGTTAGCATGGGGAATGTCCTCGCTTTGCTATGTGGCCAAATCGAGTTAATAAATAATGAAATCACAAACAAATAAACTTTTCACTCACCAAATGGAAACTGAAGTAAGTTTTCGGCAAGCTTTGCAAAAATGATGTATTTATTTTTTTTAGATAATTTTTTCTTTTTTTTAGGCAGCTTAAAAATATTAAAAATATTTTTAAAATATATTTTTAAATACACGATTTCGCCAATTATATACACAATATTAATGTGTGTGTGTACAGTTTTCGTAAACAAAACAAATCGCTGAGCAGACGATTTTCCGAACATGCAAAAGACCCTACAAAAAATGTAAAATACTTTTTTTCACTAACCACTATGAGCTGTTCCTGCTACACTGGCTGTTAGCCGAATGAAATTATAGAAAACCCCGGTCAACATACAAAATATATTTTTTTTTAGAAGAATATTTAATTTCAATATCAAAGCCTACTTGATCTTTTTATTTTTTTTTATAAGATATAAAAATAAATTACACATTTGTCGCAACTATTTCTTAAAGGTATTCTAAGTAAATGCAATTTACTTCTTTGTTTTAACACAACAATTGGCAAATTGCTTGCAAAGTAGATTTTTATTAAATGTGGGCTTAAATATTCTTTAAGCTAATATTCTTTAGTTAAGTTTCTTTTTGAATGTATCTTTTGGTTGTTGTTTTTTTCGTTTTTGTATCTACGAAAGAATCTACTGTCATCTATGCAATTTATGGATTCTGTTAACAGACTTTGTTTACCTTATTTTATTCAACATTCATTTTATTTTTAACAGCTTTTCCTACCTCTTTATGGCATTCGATTTTTTATTTTAAGTTAATTATTTATGGACAAAATATTTATTCTAATTAAGAAGTATTATTGTTTTTTGTAGAGAATTTAGAAATATGTTATTTTCTTATAGCTAACCGCATTTAGATAAACTTCCTCAATTTGTTTGTTTCTTATTAATTTTATTTAAATTTTATATTGGAAGTCAAACCATTAATAGATTAATCGATTGCAGATTGCTTAAAGCGCTGCCAATTATGTTGACCACGTTAAAAAGAAGTCCTTGGAATGCTGGAATGCTGGAATGAAACACGAGCGACCATTCTGCCAATGCGTAGCGAAGCAGTCAACGACCCGTATCTCATGTCATTCCCTAATGGGATAGAAACGCGATAACCAAGCGCAGCTAAGCCCGCACATGATCATTGGATATGAATGCCGCAGCTTGGACAGGACACAGGACACTGGACAGTGGTCAGTGGACAGTGGATACACTTGGATGCTGGCAGCACGATTTGGTGTAGCCACAATTTCAGGTTTGCCTAGCCGTGAACACGTTCGACATGAACGGCGATTAGTTGCATTTGTTTACGAGTATGGATTTCGGATTTGTCTCCGGCTGTGCCCGGCTGTGGTGGCCGGGGCCACGGCGTAATGGCCGCCAGCCGTAACTTATTGCAACGTGCACCCAAAGGGGGTTGCTCAGACAGACGAGGACCGTTGTCAGGTGGGGGCGACAGATTCAGGCTCAGTCTGAGGCTGAGGCTGAGGCTGAGGCTGAATGGCTGTTGTCCAGTATGGATGTGATTTCGTTTTCTTCGAGTACAGCCTTTATCCACATTGTAAAGTAGACATTATGTTGATGCGAATCTCTTTCGGACTACTTCTCCGCACACATATCGCGCCTGGGACATCAGCAGCGACCGGCACAACGATAATATCCCTGGAATTATTTTCAGTTAGCTTTGTAGCGGCCTTTGTTTTATTGTTATTGTTACGTGGCCCGGCCAAGCCATTGTCCTGATGTCCTGGCAGCTTCTACGGCTTCGTGACTCCGTCTGTGCCTCAGCCCCGGTCACATTAGTGGTAGATGGACACTTGGCTGTCTGCTGACCGTTGTCCGCCTTTGGGTTATTTTATGTTATATCTCGCATTTTTGCACTTGCAATTATACAACATGCGAGTACAGCGGACACTTTTTGGGGTTGTCCTTCGGGCGTGGACACGTTTCGCTGTTTGCTTTTGATTTTCGCATATTGGCGCTCCAAACTAATGGCTTCACTAACGATTGCAACCGTTGTCCTTAATGGCATCCTTTCGGCCATCACGCGCATCCCGTTTGCTGCCGATTTGCTCTGGTCGCCCCTTACCTTGTCCACCCTCCTCCCAAGTCTCCCATTCCATTAGCTTTGCCTTTGATTTAATATCTATAATGAAAACAAGACAAACTCAAATTTGTACTTTTGTTTAGGGTAAAATAACTTTATTCTTAATTAAAAGATTATTATTATTTTGCTTATATCATTAAATATTTTATAATTCTATATAATTAAGTTTTTATCTTTGTTTTGGTGAACTTTGGATTTTCTACCGCGTTAGTTGTGGTCAAATAAAAATCGTACAAATTTATTGTTAATAGAAAAAAGGATCGAGCGGACGAGGCACGCACATTGTTAACTCTCCGCCAACTGCTGACAATTCCGTTGGCCAATGGGGAGTTGAGATTGGGGAACGGGGAACTGAGCCGCGATGCCTATCTGCTGGTCGGCCAGCGCATCCGGCGGCTGGTCATTGGGTATTGGGCACTGGGCAGTCGTAAACATATCGAATCATACGTTTGCGATATCGAAAAATAATCTCGCAGCGGAAATGGCATATTTAAAAGGCGAAAGGATTGCAGCGATTTATACTTATAAAAAAACAGACGATGGCCGCTCCGTGCAGAAAGGAGTTGTGACAATGCCCCCTTTGAGCATTAGATGGCCAACACTTTGGGGGATTTTTAGTGTTTATTGCCATAGATTAGTTTGTTTATTGTAATCCTCGTTATAAATTAAGCGAAACTTGCGCTCAGCAAAACTCATTCGCCAAAGGGTTGCCAACTTGGCGAGTTCCTTGCGCTCCCTTTGGGTGCTCGGCTCCTTGGCTCCATAAACTTGTATTAATTCGCCGCATATTTCCCCAAAGGCATCGAACCAAACTTTCCCAGATAATTGCTGCAAATAGTTTACGACCGCAGCCGATAATGCGATTGTGCAGTGGAATCTTACCAGAAAAAAACGGAATTCATTTCCTTATCTTGAGCTCAGAAAAGCAATAAAAAAAAGTTAATTTAAATTTAATTTAAATAAAGTTTTTAATAGAAAAACAGTATGAACTAAAGTTAGGTAAATAAAAGTTCTCTTTTAAAAACTTTAAAAATCAACCATTTTTAATTATCATACTGTTAAATATTTATGTTGTATATACATATATATTTATTTAAACCTATAAAACCGAGCCAGTTGGCGCCTACTGTCTTTTATTCACTTTGGCCATATGTGAGCCCAAGTTTTATGCAAATTTATTCGCCAAAACTTTTCATTATGCCACTGTATTGAAATCAGGTAAGCTTATATAAATATTTATATATATATATACATATGTTTAGGTGCTTACTAAATAAGAACATGGCAAAATATGAGCGTGTATTGTGTAATATGAAAATATGACAGCAGCTGTTTCGCTTTTCCGCTTTTCTATTTTCCAGTTCTGCGTGGGATTCGTTACGCCCCCAAAGCGAAAAAATTCATATTACTTGGCGCAAGGCGCGCGGCTGTTCAATAAGTCCCAAAAACTAATAAGCCAGGTGAGCCAAGGATGTGGGCGGCAAAGGAGGAAGGCAAGGAGGCAAGTCCTGGAAGGGGGAAAAAGCTGATGCCTGCATTACATTTTGGGCACGACGCTGAAATGACAAAACCCCATTAAGAATTACAGTTGTCTGTGCGCGCAACGAGCTTTGTCCTATTTGTATGTTATTTCAATGCCTTTTAATGCCCTGCACCAAAAGCTTAACGGGTATGCTGTGCAGGTAGAAATGTATAATGTATAAAAATAATTTATATCGCTTTGCTGCCTTTCAAGGCAAATATGTTATGTGTGGTCACCCTAAACTAAAGATAAGTCGATGCTGTTATCGATAACTTACCTATCGATACGTGCCAGTGCGGCCAGATGTGGCATGCTTGGATAGCAGCTATTAAACTAATTGTATTTATGGTATAATTATTTATAATAAAGTAAAAATTTAAAGTATAAGCTAGGGTATTTGATAGACTCATCAGCTTGTTTTCGGCTTAAATTGGAAGCTACTCTGCTGGCTTTTTCATAGAGTTGCGCGTCTAATTGCATTTTAAAATTGCGACACCATAAAATGTGCTTACGGTATAAATAATTATAACGGCATTTGTCGCAACAAACAGCAGAGTCGAACTCCCCGGAGCCCACGGACCGCGTTCAGCTGCCCGAGCCGAGCCGTCGGGCGAATCCTTTGCGAGTGTCGCAATGATTTTCGAGTGTCAGGCTGGGAGCAGGGGCAAGGTCCTGTGACTGCGCCAGTGAATGGAGTGGATGCAGCAGTCAGTTGTTGTCGCAGCTCTTGGATATTGCATGAGCTCCGTTTCCAATGGCCCGACCTCGACTCCAGTTCCATGTTTGTGCGATTAACGTGAGCTGCATATTTCCAGCTAATTTTCTAATTAAAACGATATTTATGCATTTTTCAGTTCGGTCTGAATGAAAGCCTTACTGCGCTACGTGAACGTCGTCACAGACAAACGCAGTACACCTCATTGTTGCTTATCTCTATTTAAATCCACTTGATTATGCACTGCACAACAAAAGTTTGTTACTCGGTGCGTATACTTAATGGAATGGCCTTTAACCAATTATTTGAATAGGCAGTTGGTAACATTAAAAACCCGTTTATTGATCATCTATACCGTTATAAAATTACCCATCTCAGTTTAACTAGAAGAACCGTTACTTTAAATCTATATTCCACTTAACCGTTCGATTCTTACGACGCCACTCATTTATGAAATTGGCGAGCCTCTCCCGTTCCAATGTGGTCTGCTCTACTTTGGCCTGCTCGAAGCATTGCTCGATGTTGTTTTCGGTTAGACGATACTGCATATAAAGCAGCTGCAGCTTCGACCAGCGCTTGGTTGCAAACCCCACAGCCCCAAAGACGGAGAGACTCAGCAGAAGCAGCAGGAAATACACACTGAACGTGATCAGCTTGCCATCTTCACTGAGGAATAGGCTGAGTAGACCCACAATTGAGTGCTCGACGTTGGACCAAACCAGCAGGAGACACACCTCGCCCAGCCACACGATCAGCAGGACTTCCACGGCGAATTTGATCCAGGCTGGGTTCAAGTCCGCGGTGATCAGTTCGTTTGCTTCGATGAGCTCCATCAGCGACACGTAAACAATGTAGGCGGCCACAGTTGGAGTGTTCAAATGAACATCTCGCGACTGGTGTATGAAGAACGTGGTGCGCAGAACCAAATGCAGGGCACAGGATAAAAGGATGGCCCGTCTCTTTGACGTCATTTCCATCTGCAGATCGTGTTAAATGTGGATATCAATTGGTTGGGTATTTGCCAATCTGCACTTACTGTTAAAATCAGCGTAAAACAAGAAATTTTATTTAAAAGAAAAACAAACAAACAAAAAAATTAAAATAAATATGAAAAATAAATAATGAAAGTAAGGGAAAAGTATATATATATAAAGTAAATGTAAAGAGCAGTTGAGTAACTAAAGCACATCTAAATGGACACAAAAACATTGTGATGTCCTGCGAAGTCGCCCCTAAGTCCCTGACAGAACCAATGGCAGCTTGGCAGCTCCAACTTCCAATTCTGGCGGTTGAACGCTTGATGTCCTGGCAAAGGACTTCAAAATCATTGCAAAGTGGCAAAATAAATAAGAATGTAAATAAATTTTGAGCGTGCGCAGCCAAACTGAGTACCAAGCTGCCAAGGACCCCAGACAGGACATAAGCCATTGCCTCAGCCTGCATTACGCTGACTGCTGCAGCAGCAGCAGCAGCAGCAGCAAATTTATGCGACATCAAGTGGAAGTGGATTGCTGCCGTCCGTTCGCCGTTCGCCATTCGCCTGTCCTGTGCGTTATCCTTGTCAAGTGGCAGCGACAACAGCAAGCACGGCAAAAGCGCTCGACAAAAACAAGCCACAAAGAAAAACTGCACCTCAAGGGGCGTAAATATTAGGAGCTAAAAGCTACTAAAAGAAAATAAAGAAAAAACTTAGACACGCTTGAAAGATTGATAGCTGAAAAAAAAAAACAATATTAAGACTAATTATGAAAGTTAGATCTTTATACAAAATTATTAGAATTTAAATATATAAAACTGATTATCTATTTTATGATCTACGGACAGTTGGCAAAAAAACTTTAATAGAATATTTTTATTTATCATCCAATTTCCTTCAATCATTGGAAAATTAATAGGAAACCAAAATAAGAATTTAGTAGTGAATTTAAATTTAAATTTATATAAAAAAAACGATGCAAAGAACAATTGTTTACTATATATGGGGACTTAATATGTAAGGTTAAGTAAGTATAAAAAATGTATCTTTTGATCAATCTGCTAATTAAAAGATACAGATACATTGGCTGGCCTGATGAAAAATATATGTTCATGTTTGTAGATCTCTGCCTTAAAGTAATAAACCTTAGTATTGTTTTATAGCAATGTTCATCACTCATTTTTTAATGAATGTTTCTTATATTAAATAAAAATGGATACCAGCGAAAATCCTGCGAATGGGTTTAACTAGTAACTGTTTAAATGAAACGTGTTACTTGGTTTTTCAAAATGAAAATGTTAACGGACCTACGAACTAAAGTTATTGGACATTTGGGCAAGTTGTTGCCAAATGTGGATTGGAATGGAATGCTGTCATGTTCAATAAACTAGAAGAGCACATGGTTGCGAGCACGATCCTTGGACACATGCCGTGGCAGCATATCCTGCTCCCTTGGTGAGATTACATGCGAGTGAAACTCGTATTTTAACGACTTTTGGGTGGCAGCGATGGCAACGACGACGGCGACGACGACGACGTGTGTCCTGTTGGGCGGCGACAGATTTTTCTAATGTCTCCATTCGAATCCTTTGGCCGTGCAATTAAATGTGCGCCCATCGAGCGCTGGCTGAGGATAACGGCTGGGATAATTGTTTTTTGCGTGCGAAGAAGTGTCATAAATTTCAGCGGCAAACACGATATCGAAGTGAGTTATGCCTTATGATTATTAGACAAAGGACATCAAGGATGCCGCGACGCAATTATTAACATTTGTGTCTCCTGCTGCCAACAATTAAAGGCGAAATCAGCCCGACACCCGAGCTCGACCTGACACACATAACACCTTGAGCAGGACTCCAGCGGGCAAATTGGGGGTGGGGTTGGAAGTGGGAGGGGGGGTGGGGGACTTTAAGGGGTAGTGTGAAGAACACATGTGCAATTGCCGCTTGCCTTAATGGGTCATAAATAACCAGGACAACAATGAGGCCGCTGCAGCGTCTCTTATATTTTTTTCTTTCTTTCTCCTGCACTGCCAGGACACATAAAATTATTGCACGGCGACGTGCAGCCAATCGCTGTGCGTGTGTACGTGTGTGTGTGTGTGTGTGTGTGACTGCATGTCCTTCGTCATTCATCAGCGCAGCGTGCGCTGTGTGGCTTAGGGGTGGCACTCGTCCTTGCCGTGTGCCCACAATAGTTTGCCAGGACACGACACGTTGCCAATTGAATGAAAATTTGTGGATATGTGAAAATGTGGAAATGTGGAAATGCGACGGCCGCCTTTTGATTTATTGTCAAATTGAGAACACACATAAAACGCTGCCAATAAAATGTTCGCTGTCTGTCTCCCGCGGCCCAAAAAGGATAATGCGCGCTTTGCGTTTGTTTCGTCCGCTTTTAATTGAAAATAAATCTTGTCAATTTGCGCCGCAACCAGACACAGCCCGCTTCCCGATCCCGATCCTGCCCGATCCTTTACTCCGTATTTGACTATGTTTCCCTTTTATTTTATTTCTTTTTTTTTTTTTGATTGTCCAAATTGTAAATTACTTCCGCGACCTTTGCGAAGTATCCTTTTCGTAGCGACGGCCAAAGGTGTTGCCATTGTTGCTGCACATTTTATGCGGCATAATGCGAGTCCTTTTTTATGACAGGAGACGCTGAAAAAATGTGTGTGTGCAAATACTTTGGCCACGGTCAAACGGCGTCGAACATCCGCCAGCCTTTCGCCGAGAGTCCTTTTTGTCCGCTCACACAAATCTACATATAAATAAACATTAAAATATATTCAACAAAAAAAAAAGCCGAATAAAATCATAGAAAACTTTTTCGAGTCCAACCTCAATATAAAATTGCTCGGCCAGACATGCAAAAAATATATATCCTTCAAGGGAAGTTCCCTCGAGAATTACAAATAAATCAAATAAGGCTGAACCTGAAGAAATATTTTGTAAAATATAAAGGGGAAGTGTGTTCAGTCGTCGGTTTGATTAAATAAATTTATTCTTCTATTTATTATTTTACATCTTTATTCTTATGCAATTTCAACATTCAATAAAAACGGAAACTTGAAAAAATTATGTGTATTTCTTTCCGTGTTCTTTATATTTGTTAAAAGAGTGTCCTTATTATTGTACTGCCCATTGTGCGCACTGCTGAAGGACAAATACTTAAACAACTTTTACACAAGCTTTGTTCGCAAAAAAGAAAGAATTAAAAAAAAAAGAAAATGTAAAATAAAAATATTTTTATATAATATAAAGAAAGGTAAGTGAAGGTTTAGCTTTTACAGGGTATAAAGAATTTGTATTATTTTGTATATGTTAAAAATAATAAGTTATTATCCTTAAAACCATTCTCTACTTTTCTTTCCTTTCGTTTTGTGGCAACAAATCACGGAGCAGAAATCATTTAAACGATTTCCAAAATTGTCACTTTTGATTTGTTTGTCCTTGATAGGGCCAGAAACTTTGAATTTATATCGCCTGCATTCGGGGCAGTCAGGCAGATCCTTGCGTAGTCAGCCCTGCTTCTTCTTCTTCTTTTGGCTCTCTCCTATTTTTTTTTTTTTTGTGGGGCGTTGCTTGCATTTTCTTTGGCATTTTGTGGCGCAAAATGATTTCATGTGAAGCGGTGATTATTTTCACCTAAAATGCGTCCCCCCTTCCACCTCCCCCCTCCACACACCCCCGCTTCTACCACTCGCTTGGCAGCCTGGGCCGGAACAGTAACAGTTGCAACTACAAGCGCCAGGATATTTATGGGCATTGAGCGTGTTCCGCCTCTTTGGGCTCTGTTCGCGCGCACTTTTCACTGTTTTCCTCGTCTTTGGTGTCTTTGGCTGGTCTTTCGGTTTCGACTTCGATGGCTCCGTTTGTATTTATGTCTTCGTCTATAAATCCATGTCTCTTCTGTTGCAGCGTCGAGTCTCCTTCACCCACTGTCCACCTTGCCGTTCCTCTTTACCCGCTGCCCGCTGCCCGCTGCCCGCTGCCCGCTGGCATCTTCTTAATAAAAGGAGCCGCAAGAAGGAGGCGACGACTGCAGCTCCTGGCCAGAAATGGGGCTCGGCAGCGGTTGCGCCTGTCGAATGGCATGAATTATGATTTTTGATTGAAGTTGAGTTATTGCAATTCAATTTATTATAAATGCGGTTGCTACTCGCAGCACACACCCTTCGTCCTTCACCCTCTCCTCCCCTCTCTGCTCGCTCTGCTGTTGCTGACACTTCTCGAACTCGCCTGGCGGTCGTCGCCTGCACAGGACATTGAACTATGAGTTCTTGGCGTGGCCAAATTTCCGTGTATGTGTGTTACCATGTGTGTATGTGTGTGTGTGTGTGTGAACCGTTTTCGACACTTTTGCTAAATTTATTGCCGATTATTTTTACATTTCTTTTTCAATTTGTATCCCTGCCCCGCCCCACCCCACCCCACTTAACTCAACTCAACTCAACTCCTCGTCCTGGACAAACGTTGCGGCAATTATTTTTGCACGTTTTTGTTGACTTTTCATTGATTATTTCACGTTCGTTCAGTTTGATTGTGTGCACACGTCAAAGGACATCTTTTCAAAACAACAGCTGTCGAACAGCAACATTTCCATATAGAACTCAGTTCAAACTATCTGAAAGAAAAGCAAGTTCTATCATAATCATAAATTTGTTCCATTAGCAGCTGCTGCAGGCTGGATGTGCTAGGATCCATTTGTCCATTTGGTCCTGCATATGGACGATGTCGTCTGCTGTCGTCTATTGGCGCTGCATAAATCAGAAATGGGCCAAATAATGGCCCGGCACATTTCTCATGCGCCCACATGACTTCGGCTCGCAATTAAGAGAAATATATTAGTCTCGCGGCTGATTTAATTATTTAACAATGAAGTCCAAGAGCGAATGTTTTATGCGCCGACCAGGAACAGGAACAGGAACAGAAACAGGACCAACATCAGGACCCTGCAAATAAACAACCATAGCATCCAGTTTCAGTCTAAGCGCTTCAGACAACCGCATCACAGTCGGACAAAGGCATCAAAGGGGCGGCACTGGGGCCAGGACTCGGTGTGGGCTCTGTAATTGCGCCAGCGCGCATAATTCATATCAAATGACCATTTTAAAATCCTTTTATTTCGCTGCGTCCCCCTGGAGCTGGGTGGGACTGGGGCCCAAAATATTTGAAATAATAATTCTTCGAGATAAATTACCCGAAAACAGGTGTGTGTGCGCTACTCTAAATTGCCCGGGTCCTGCTGTCCTGCTCGTCCTGTTTCAGTTCACCCAGCGCGAGACAATGACACTACAACAACAACAACAACAAGAGCTGCCTTTGCCCCTTTCCAGTTCTGAGCTCGTGGAACGGCACTCGGTCAGCGGACAGTCGTCGAACGGCGGATGGGCTTAAGTGCTCGGCTCCTAGCTACTGCCTGCTGGCTGCTGGCTGCTGTCTGGTCACACGTCCTGCCCGCGCCGTGCGTCCTTGCTGCTGCGTTTGGCATTTAGCATCAGGAAATTATGCTGACGCTGCCAACTGGCCGAGGCGACTGGCAGGACTCGGCCCATTGCCGGGCAATCAGCGACGTCTGCAGATGTGCATGCATGTCCACGTCCATGTCCGCGTCCAGGCAGCCAGGCAGCCTAGCAGGAGCTGGCGCAGGCGCCTGCGTTGTCCTCATTAGACACGCACACAAGCACGCCCGCTCTAATGAGTCGCCGGCCCCACGACGGGCATATGTTGTCCTCGACGGGGCCGAGCTGCATCCTTGCATCCTCGCTTGATTGCCAGCCCGCTGGCCCCGTCTGCTGTGTCACACATCTGGGTGCAAATTATGGCACATTTCAAATACACACAGCACCCAAATACACTGAGCGCAAACAGAGTGAAAAAAGAGAAAAGTTATAAAGGGAAAATACTTTTAACTATTTATTGGCAAATATTCTAAGTTATGATTGATAATTAATTATTATGGATTATTAATATTTTATGTATATAAATTTTCTTTTTCTGAAACTTAAAAGTTTTTTAAAGTTACTTAATTTTGTTGTCAGTGTATTTGAAAAATGTGCCGAGCTACGCAGCAAGAAAGAGAGCGCGATAATCGCATAAAAGTTTACATTTATGATGTGCCCGCTAGGTTCGGATAGGTGCAGAGCTCTACGGGCCACACACACACACACACACACACACACACACACACAAACACCTCGGCCGTAAAGCATTTGGCTGACGGCAGCATACAAAGACTGACGGGACAAACGGACGGACGGACAGCTGTTTGCGGATGGGGCTGCTCGGAGTTGGACTAGGCGCCAATGCAATGTGCAGCAGCAGCAGCAGGAGGAGCCGAAGGACAAATGAGGGGGCAGCTGGCAGGCTGGCAGGAAGGGGTGGGAACGGAGGGTGGCAAACAAAAAGGCGCGAAAATCCATTCGCACATAAAATGCGCCGCAGTGTGCATTATTTTAATGTCACTGATAAATCATTTTTATGTCGGTGCTAAATCAAAAGATGGACGAGCAAATGCCGTATTTCAAGCGTAGCAGCACGGCAATGGGCTACGGCTACGGCTACGGCTACGACTACGGAGTGGAGCTTGTGGGACGGTGTCACACATGCAGCTGGAGTGGAATAGGGGGCAGCGGGCACTTGCCGTTGCATTCGTCCATTAAAATGCGCTCCGGTGTCCAAAACACCAGCACAAAGGTGCTTGTAGGTAGCCCAGCCCCACCACGGGCCCAGCCGAGCCACGTTTATTTATTATTAACACAAAAAAGACCCCGAGGACGAATTGCAGTTGTACAGGGCGAGCGTCCTGCACAGCATCCTGGCCTAGCTGCGCCCTGCTCCTTTGGAGCAGCACAAGTGCGCTGAGTGGCTCATAATTCGTCGTCGTCGCTGCTCCACTGCAGAAATTCATCTGTTTGTGGTTCAAACACGTGCCGTGCCAGAAATAATGTGCACCAGAATCAGCAACGACTAATGGGGGCTTTGAGGCCGCACCACCTCAGCTCTCAACTCCACCCTAAGCCACCCAACCCCATCGGGACCAACTCATGGCAAACAAAGCTCAAATACGCCAAAATTATTTCTATGGAATGCGCTTTGCATTAATAGAAAATTAAAATTTAAGTAAAATCGATTTAAAACTGCTATTTCGACTAGAACTTAAGTTAAATAAACAGCTTATAATACTATCATAAAGTTTAATAAAATTATACATTTGGTTATATATTTCCATACATGTTAAAATTCAAAGCTAGAAACTGCCCTTAAAAGTATGCTATAGAAAACACTTAAGACAAAGCAACTTAATAAGAGCGAAAGTTTTGCAATTATAAATGCAGTTCTTTTCAAATTTTAAAACAAACTTATTGTTAAATTAAGTTTAGGTTAAGTTGGCATTCTTTTGACTTTTTATATTTCTAGGCTATCTGTGATTATTCTGTCTAATGTTGTCAGACTGTTCGCTTATTGGCAATCGTATTAAGCTATACAAATTTTCTAAATCTTTATCGTAATCAATCTAAGAAAATAAGTAAGTTTGAAACATCCTTTTAATAACCTACCCATTAACAGCGATCCCAACTTCGCTGGCAGTTACTATGATTCGCCTCAAGCAAATCGAACCCAGTCAAGTCGATGTCCGGGCCAAGGCCGAGGTCAGCGCCAGTTTCATCATGTTCGCAATGCTCTGCACTGCTATCCGAATTGCCCCGTTCCTGGTACGCAAACTGTCCTCCTGAGAATTAGACAAACCCAGACGCAAAAAAAAAACCAACTAATTTTGATGTCAAGATTGCAATGATGGAACTTTAAAAGAAAAAACTGTTACTGAGTATGGATAAAATTAAAGATTACAATTAATAAATGTTTATGCAGCATGTTCTTAAGCTTTTAAATAAGAGGGAACCAGAGATAGCTCAAAGTACCTGTTTGTTAAATATATTTACCACTTAGTAATGAAATCAAAATAAAGTTAGGATAATCTGCTATCTTAAAACTAAATGAATTGACAACAATAAATAAACTTGAAGCCATAAACCACTGATGCAATAAAGTCTGCGGTAAGTCCAAAAGCTGCGATTAACTTCCACTTAAGTGCGATTGGGATAAACAGCTTCAGGGAGCTGGGAGAGAACTCTCGCTGGTAGCTGACAAGGGGAATATAAATCAAATAAACAAACCTCATTAACATATTATCAGCATCAAATTGTGACACGGCCCGTCATTTTGGGTTCAAGTGAGAAATCTGTCACGAAGCATTAAATCGCTGGAGGCCGCAGGACGAAGACGAAGGCGACGTTGCTCCTTTGGATAGTAGTGGAGGCGACAATGGCGGGTGACTTGCGGTGTCGTCGCCTTCGTCGTCGCTGGTGGAGGCGGAATTCCCGGAATCCGGCACACATAATTATGCGTGTAAACAAGCGTGATGATAGCACACTGACGTATGACGGCGAAGGTGACGCTGAAGGGTTGAGATTTAGCAAACCAGCAGCCAGCAACCAGCTAACGGCAACCACCTTTCCGGCTGACGAAATACTCAACTACTGCTTAACAAATTGCCCAAAGATTCCTCCCAGAGAAGTCCTTTCTCGCACCCTTCCACCGACGAGAACCGAACAGTGGTTGCCTGTTTTCCGGCTGATTTATTCGTGTTGTGTGTTGGCAACAATTAGAAAAGTTACCGCAGGATGTGCGCACAACAGCAACTCGGAGTTAGAGTCCTTCTGCCCGTTCTGGGCCGTTGCGCTGTGCGTTTTAATTTGACGAAAGACTGATGACATCTCATTAATATTCATTGCCGCTGCAAGGCGCTGGGATTTGTGGCCATATATCCTGTTTATGCCTGACTTTATTCATGGCGCCGCCAAATAGTTGTAGCTGTTTATGTTGCTGGCGTTGTTGTTGTTCGCACTTTAGATGGATGAATGGGTCCTGCGTTGGAATGTTGATGAGTCCTGATTTTAATGAGGTGCTAAATGCTTTTGACTTGGCTTAATTTGATAATATTCAGCTGAATAAGTTAGGCAAACTTGGAAATATACAAAAACAAAGCGTATTTAGGTTGATCCTTTATGAAAAAGATTGAAAGGATTGCCAACAGATGGTCAAAAAATAGTAAAGGGATTGTTTAGGTTTGTATAAAGTCCTTTGACTATCATTTCCTTTACCTTTCTCTAAATGAAGTTTCCTCATTCTTGCAATAACTACACTTTAGTTAGTAATCCTTTGTTTAGTCCTTAGACAACACCTTCTAAATCCCTCAAATTAAACCAATATAAGAGCCTTATATTACTCTTCGCCCATCCTTCTCCGATAGCAGCTCATGTTCCTGGCGTCGTCGGGAAGGGGTCCAATCTTGTTTGTGCATACGGATGCGGATATATTTAGCATATTTAAAATGTAACCGTAATCCAGTTTTGTTCAGCAGTTTATGGTCCGGCCCGTGCGGCCATAAGTATTTCAAATTAATGACGACACTTCAAAATAATTATGAAGCACATGCCGCCAACGCCAATGGGTAAGAGGACACAGGATACGGGCTGGAGCATTTAGCTCAGCGAGCAAACGGTGTGTGTACTTACCGCTGGCACTTTTAAGATGCTGCCGTGACATATTTATGAAGTTCAATTATCATAAAATGCAAATGAAATCGTCATGCCCGAAAACGTCAACCTCGAGCTGAGACCCAAACCCTAAGCAGAAGGAAGCGCTCCCAACCCCAAGGCCCAATAAAACAAAACAAGTGGCAGGGCCTAAGAGAAGATGCCCTCTGCCAGGTAGACAACAACAGCAACAACAACCCGGGGGCTGAGACATGGCCAAAATTAAGCAATTTACTTGCGATATCCGCCAGCGACGCGCCCGCTCACCCCTTGACCTCGGCCCACGGCCCACGGGCTGTTCTAACTGGGCGCGAGACATCCACAAAAGAAGACGCAACGCAGACGTCAGTGTCAGCCAACTGGGTGTGTGCTAGTGTGTGTGTGTGTGTGTGTGTTTAGGTGTGGTGAATTTTATCTGTCGACTGGCGCTATTAAAAGAAATTACGCTCAAAACTAAATTGCGGGCCAGCACAAAAGGTGAGCTGAACCAGCAGGGAAAGGACAGGAGCAAGAGCAGGAGCAGGAGCTGGGACTTGCCCCCACCATTGAAATGAGAAACGATTATGTTGGGCCCGAGCCAGGCGAAGCATAAAGAAGCGCCGAAGAACAAAACAGGAGAACTTTTTAACTTGTTTGCGTGTTGCTATTTACAAGTCCTGTGGGACAAGCGCCCCTTTGCCCCATGCACAGGACATGGGACACGGGGACAGGTAGCACCAATGCCGCATTGCTGATGTTTGCGTTTTTCGCGCTACTTTTCTTTTCTTTTCGTTTTGTTTCGTTTGTTTTGTTTGCTTTGTTTTGACCTTTGGTTATTCGTTTGTCTCGCCTTGTCGCCCTTGTCCTCGTCTCCTCATCTCTCACTTGTCGCCTTTCTGTTTCGCCATCTCAAGTTGGCGTAATATGTTTCCGTTAGTTTGCCTTCCGCGGGGCAAGTGCTTGTGGGTGGGGGGTGGTGGGTGGTTGCCTTTTGCCCCGTTATGGTAATTTAGTGGCGCAGTTTTGCGGAAATTGATGCTGTTGCTCAAAGCGCTGGACGCGTTCGATGTGCTTCTGGGAGGAAGGGAGGGAGGAGGAGAAGGGGGCGGGTCACAGTTCTGGCCAGAGACCTGAGCCTCTAATTTGGAGTCAGCCGCACACTTTTTAATATGCATTTAAATGGCCTAGTTGAAGCTACATACTGTGTTCATAATCCGAAATGAGATATTGTTTAAACCCTTTATTATTTGATTAGACAAGGAAGATATTTCTTTGTACATATTACACATTAAATAAATTCTGAAAAGAGAACGAATATATGAAATTAATAAGTTGAAATATAAAACCAGATTTAATCTCACTTGAGAGTTATTACTGGTCTTCCTTTACGCTTTGGCTATGGCCACATATCCGTATCCGTCCCTTAAAGCAAGGATCAATTGATTGAGTACAAGTAGAAAGTATTTTAAGGCTGTGAACCAAACATATTGCGCGATTTCCTCTGCTTCTCGGCGGGTTCCTTCCGTATCGTAATAAAGGCGTGTGATGTATATCAAAAGTAGTTGAATTATCTTCAGACCAATTATTGTTATCACAAGTACCATTTTGTCTAAGGGAAGGAAACAAAGATCTCGCAATTGGGCCGCAATAAACAACAAGCAACTTTCTAAGTTCAATTTACTTAATTTAGACATTCGATAAATTTTTTTATATATTTTTATATTTTTCTTTTTGAAATATGTGGCTACTATGTTCATTTAAATGGTATTAAAAGCTTGTTTATACAAGTATGTCAGAAATAAAAAAAGTTTTTGTATTGCTGTAAATAAATATTTTAAATTATAATAGTACTATTTAAAGATAAGATAGTTCATATTTTAATTAAAATCTATGATATTTTTATTTTTTGTTTCGCCTTATGCTTTTTACGCTTTTTAACGGAATGTTGCGGATTTCTGGCAACGCCAAATTCGCTTTGTTATCGAGCTTCGATAAATAACAAAAGCAACTGGAAAGCTGCTCAAATTGATTTGATTGGTGGTTTTTTTTTAGCGACTTCAAATTGACTTTAAAAGTTTGTAAAAAGAGCGCGAAAAGTAAAGAACTGAATTTGCTTTATCAAAATAATGACAACTTCCACAAATGCAACGAAAATAAATTTAAAAGTGGAGCATGGGAAAAGATCTTGCGTTGAGCGTGGGGCAGCAACGTCTATTCAAAAAAGACAAAGTCGATCAGATGTAGGCGAGTGGAGCAAGGAGCTGGTTGCCAGAAAGCGAGCACAGGCACAGGCGCCGGAGCTGGAGGACGGCGAGGTGGCCGACGACGACGACGCTGAGGAGGAGCCGCCCGTGTGCCGCTTCTATCTGAGAAACAGCTGCACGTGGGGCAGACTCTGCCGCTTCAGGCATCCGGGCACCAGCGACATGGGCAACTACGTCATGTTCGAGCCCGTGCAGCTGCCGCTGCCTCCGATGCCGCCGGAGTTGTCGGGCATGTACGGCGGAAACGGGCCGACGGGCTGGATGGACTACCGCGGCGAGCTGGACAGCTCCTTCGACAGGAACCTGTACAGTCTCAGGCAGCTGATGCGGCAGCACACGCCCCAGCCCTGGGTGGAGTTCAACGATCTGGACACAGATCCCTACTACACGCAGCTGCTGGAGCAACCGATGAAAGAACCAGATTCGGTGCCTTTAAAATGCAGGTCAACGCCCAGCGAGCTCAGCTGGAGCAGCAGCAGCAGCTCTAACGATTACACCTCCACAACGGATTCGGACAGTTCTTCGTCGCCGTCCGTTGGCCGTTCTCGCAAACGGAAGCACATCCCGCGAGCTCCTAGCAACGGTCGCAGGTTCAGCAGCAGCTCCTCCTCGTCCAGCGATTCCTCCAGCTACGGCTCCAGCACACACACCTCAGAGCTCAGCTCCTCCTCAATGGAGGCGCCTAGGAATAAAACTCAACCCAAGCACAGCTCAAACCGACGAGGTAAAAGTCGTTGGGAACCTTCATACAAAAGTATAAAACTCTCCCGTCGCGCATACTTGGAGAGAAAGCTGAAAAGCGTAGAGAGAGAAATTGCTAAAAGAAGCAGATACTTAAAACAAAGAAAATGAAAGGAAAATCGATCAATGAAAATTATGCTGAAATAAACGGAAAATTAACTCTCAAGTTTAATTTCAGATTTCTCTATTCACATACATTTTTATAATTTAATTTAACTTTTGCCTTATTAATTATGGTTTTTTTTATGAAATTATTTATATATTAAGAAGCTTTTTGTCTTGTTTGTACCAATAAGTTATATATAATAATATAATAGAGGCTATTTATAAGAGAATTAAGAACAATGTTTTATTAGGACAATCTTATGTTTAATACAAATTTTGAATTTGAATTTGCAATTAAGAACAGAAGTTAATATAAGATGGACTAGCGATTGATAGTCCTTGAATCCCCGATTAACTTATCGTCCTTGTTGTCCCGGGAACTATAGGAGAAGCCGCCTGGTCGCAGAGCTCAGCTGAGGCGCAACCGCAAAATGTGCATCTCCACGACAGTCACACTGATTGCAATAAGTGTGTGCACGCGTGTGTCTGTGTGTGTTTTGTGTGTGTGTGTGGTTTCTGCTAATATCCTTGTTAATATTATTAAACATTATTTATGGATTTGTTTAATTTGTATTTAGTAACGCTTCGCAGCCAACCAGCCAGCCAGATGCCGGTACGTGCCTCAGCCTCCTTCACCGCCTCCATCTCTGATTCGGCGGCACAACTTAAGATCTGCCTGTGGTCGCCTGTGTCTGGTGGTTGCCTCGTTGTTGCACTGCCAGCTGGGCCAACTGGCCGCATATCCTTGCCGCTGCTGCTGCTGTTGCTGTTTGCTTTCCTTGTGGCGCCCGTCTTACTGCTAACTGTCGCGTCGTCGTCGCTGCCGTTGTCCTGGTGGAACAATTACATGGTTTTGCCTAATGAATTTATCTGCTCATCAGCATCTCCACTGTGTTGCACAGTCCTGGCGCGTGTTCTCTCTCTATGTGTGTGTGTGTGTGTGTGTGTGCTTGTTGTGTGTATTGCTAGCTGCACGCGGGGGGAGTCTCAGTAAATTTTATGTAGATTTCCTAACACGAATTATGTTCATTTGCCGGCGTAGCATGTTCTTATCCCTGCCTCCCAGACCCCACCCAATTCTCCTTCCCACCCACTGACTGAGTGAGAACTTTATGAAAAACCCGTTATGTGTATATATGTATATAGTTGACTTTGTAGTTTGAGCAGCTCCTATATACATACATACAAGAGCCAGCTGTTTCCGCTAAGCTTGAGTAGCCATAAGTCTTAGAGATGGAAGCTAAGTGCATGAAATATGATATTTTTATATTATTAGAATTAGCAAATTTTACAAATTTCTGAAAAAATTAAAGTAAACTTAAATAAAAATATTACACAACTATTTAAAACTCAACAAACAAAAACATTTCGACTTTACGTATTTATAATAAGCTTAATACATATTTATATTTAAAGCTTAAAATCTGTTGCCATATTAATTATTATTGGTTTTTGGTTTTAATAAAAGTTTTAGATTTGTGTATTAAAAATAAACTAGAGTCACCCGTGCTGTGTTTTAAGAATCACAAGAGAGTGTGGGAGTTGAAGATTATGTTAAGATATTAGTTTTAAAAAAATACAGTTAATTCCTTTAAGATTATTAAAACATCAAGTAAAACATAATTATAATTCCCATTTCCGAAAGAGCTTTTAGAGAACGTGACACGAATATTGTTGGTGTGAATGAAAAGTCCCATCTCTAGAGGAGAATTTCACTTTGATTGGGGAACAATTTTATTAGAAAGCTAATCGTGATTTGTGGCCAGTTGCGTTCCTTGGGCAACGAATAAATTTATAGATTAAGTTTTCATGCGCAGATAATTAATATGAGTTCTCGTGGGTCGAGTGGCAAGCGAAGCTTCCAACTAACCCAAAAGCTGTGCAGGTAATTAAGCTTATATAATTCTAAACTACACGCACACACGCACACCCATACATACATGTGTGTGTGTGTGCTTGTTGTGTTTTATTCATCATCGCTGCTGTCGAAGCGTTCATTGGTCAGCTGAATGGCATCGTTCAGATAATGATATATCACGATGAGCGCTATAATCAGCAGCTGTAGCAGTTGCAGCTGTAAGGATTTAAAAGGTAAGTAAAAGGATAAAAAAGGATATGGTTATATAAGGATAATCAAATATTTACAAGTGTAAAGTTGGCCACATCAAAGCGCCAGATCGAGAGGAACTTGCAGTGGAAGGACTTCGATAAGGTCTCCCGCATGTCCTTCGCAAGGTGACGCAGTCGCTTGGGCAGCGCATCCCTTTGGGTCAGAGCGCCGCCCAAGCTGTCCCTGAACTGCGAGCGCTGTGGGCAGGAAAAAGTGAGAACAACTCAAGGAGAAGCTAAACAGGATATTTACCTTCTGCTGCAGCAGGCTCTGGGCGAGCAGCAAGCAAGCGTAGTCGCAGCCAATGCAGGCGTAGATGGAGGCGATGCCGGCGTAGAAGACGCGCTGCCGGCGAACGTCGAAGAGGACGTGCCACGTGCTGCGGTAGTAGACCTGGGCGTACACCCCGAACAGCAGGCAGTTGGCATTGACGAGGAGCAGCAGCAGCAGCGAATGCTGCAGTGCATCGAAGACGTTGCAGAAATGCGTCGCCAGTTGCTGCAGCTGCTGACAAAGTCGCAGCAAGCTGTCCGCGCCCGCAATGGAAACGGAGCCGCTGCCCGCCACCAGCTGCAGCTCGGTCTTCAGGCGGGCCACGTTGAGCAGCTCGTCCGTCTCCAGCTGCAAGTCCTGCAGGCGATCCCGTGTGAGCCAAGCGAGGATGCTGTAGAAGCGCAGGGCGCCGGCCAGCACGAGATGGGGCAGGAACAAGGCCAGTCCGATCATGACATCCTTCAGCGGCGGCAGCACAAACTTCAGCTCGATGCCGATGTACAGGCCGAAGCAGAAGAGCACGAGGAAGGTGGAGAACAGCAGGACATAGGCCAGCAGCTCCGACTTGTCGCAGCGGCGTCCTTTGGTCAACTGAAGTGGCAGCGATTCCGTCAGAGCGTTGGCCACGCCCACGGCGCGCACAGAGGCGTAAACGGCGTAGGCGAACACCTTGACGCCGAGCAGCAGCTGCAGGCGGGTCAGTCTGTGCAGGAAGGGCGACACGTCCAGCAGCGTCTGCAGCAGCGCCGACGTCCGCCAGTGCTGGGCAAAGCAGCCCGCGTAGACGCAGCCCAGGACGAAGATGTGCAGCGCGCCCGGCAGCGAGATCCGATGCCGTTGCTGCTTGGCGTCGAACCAGTGCATCTGGTAGCCCGAGAGCAGCAGCAGCACATTCGAGGTGCGCATTACTCGCCAGCTGTTCATGTTGGCACTAACTTGGCCGGAACGCAAGCGCTCGTTGTGGCCACTTTTGGACCGCTTATCTGTGCATCGGATTGTGACCAATAACCAAAAACTGAACACCTCAATGGATCACAATTGAACCCTGACGGAAGCGTAATCATAATTCTTTATAAATAGAATATATAAAAGTGGGTTTATTTTGAACTTTGGCAGCGTCAGTTTAAAGTTTGAATTGGGACAGTTAACAAGCGGAAAATACATACAAAACTTACAAAGCAAGTTGAAACCAAATCTTACTCATATTTGTTAAAATATACACTAGTACTAAAAACAATAAATAAATTGGGCCTAAAAGCCAAATCGCTTAATAGATATTTCAGTTTGATAAAACGTTTCCGGATCACTTAAATCATATACGTATGTATGATATAATGATTTAAAAAAAAACATTAGTTTAACATAAACATTTGTAATAATCAAAATCAATGCCAATTTTGTTATATACATAAATAGAATAATGTATATTGTTATTATAGCTTAGTTTTATAATAGTTTTAGCTAATACTCAAATTTAGTAAAACAAATAAAATAAAATCTAAAATTAGATATGTAATATTTTTTTGGAAATATCAAACAATAAAATACCTTTAATTACAGTTGGTATATTTATGTACAGTATATTTATATAATAGAAAAAACTTACTGTACAAAATTATATTTATAAGCCTTTTTATTTGCCACATAAACTCGTTAATCAGATGAACTACAAATTGGATAGTCAAATGCAAATAGAGATGATTGTTTAGCAGGAGTGAAAAAAGATAATAAGTAGAAAAGATGAAAAGTCGGCGACGACTTTGTTTGGCCGTGGAGTCAACAGGTTAAGCGAATGCCTAATGAAAACTCATAAAGATTCGGCAAAAACCAAAGAATCAACGGCAGCTCAAAGAGGCACCGCACCTGTAAAGGGAAGGGGAGGGAAAGAGGGAGGGGGATTAGAATTTCACATATTCCTAATTAGAATGTGCGGCACATTTCTCAACTTCAAAAGCGGGCCCGGGGTGTTTGGAGCCAGTGGGCAAAAGCCAACAAGCGGCTAATGGAAATAGAACGCGCTTCCTCGGGCCCTGTCAACAGCAGATAGCGACAGCTACCGGGAGAACAAACCAGGGGCAGGGGGATGAGACTGGGGCTGGGGCTGGAGATTGGGGTGCGATCCGAGTGTCAACATTGAAATTAGAAACAATTAAAAAGGCAGCGCCGACGTCTCCGTCTGCGTCTTCAAATATTTGCTTGTTAAATCTTAGAAAACGCGCCAGATTTTCCTTTGTTTTCCATCGCCAGCTGTCTTCGGACGGCGAGCAAACAAACTGCAGGTGAGACACATGTGGACTCAACACAAAAGTCTAATTAGATGCATATCTACTATACGAGTACAATTAAAAAAGAAAATAATCATTTACAAAGTTACAAAACAAATTTAACAAAAGAAGTCTGAAGAGTTAAGTGAAAACTAGTTTTTAATTAGTTATTATAAAATCTAAACTTAAAGAAATGTAACGAAAATTTATAGAGACTTGTTCAAGCTTTAAGAAAAGTAATTATTAAGAGTTGTGAAAAATATTTTAATAATAACAATTTAATTTTATATTCTACTTTATTGCACCTTTCAACAGTTTACAGCGTTAAAAACCCATCCAATTCCTAAAGTAAACAAAACAAGGACAAATAAGAAGCCGCTTTGTATTGTTGAAAATGGCTGAGGAGTAGATTTCCAGGACGCGAGCTTACAATTATCAATCAGCATTAAGAGTGGCCCCAAAAAGTGGCTGGGCTCGCTTACAAGCCATTACTCTTTGTTGTGTTACCTTTGGCCAGCGGCGCGGCCATAATTCAATAAATAAATGCAAGGATGACACGTGGACAGCGGCCACATCCCCTTCCCTATCCCCTTTCCTGTCCACATTGGCCATATCGCAGCGAATGCACTCAGATGCGCCATTGAATACCTCGACGCATCCTGCGAATGAATGAAGTTAAATTTACGGTCGCCCCATTCGTTAAGCAAAACAAAAAGGCCAGCCCAAAAATGGTGGGCGTGGGCTGGGAGTCCTTTGATTATATGCAGTCCCGCGGAAAAGATGCCGCAGCAGTTGCTGGCGTATGTGGCACGTTGTGCAAATCTATTAACGTGCGCACCCCGGCACAAGGACATGCGTCAAACGGGGCTGCTCCTGCAGGCTGCGCATGCACTTCGATGGCAGCACAGGTGAAGCCAACAGGGAGAGTCAAAAGTGAGGAAACTTAAAGGAATTGTTAACAAAAATATAATAATTATAAAATAATGTTTAAAATAAGTCTAGTTAATTAATAAAGTTTCCCTGTTGATGATTTTAAATATACTTTATTTTAGTGAATACCCCTAATGTAAATCGCAGTTTTATTTTGATGATGATCCAGTTTCCGTTTCCAGCCTGGCTTGGTAAGAAATTATGATGCATTTTTATGGATTTTCGATGTTTTTGCAGGGTGCATTTTTTCAGCAGGATTATGTTTCGTCAATGTGTGCGTGCGTGTGTGTGTGTGTGTGGACCAGGACTGGCCGCGGGAGCTGTTGCGTTTTTTGTCAAATGTGAAGCATCCTGCGCGAATTGCGGGTGTGGGGTCCTTGCAGGCTCCAACTGATTTATGCCGCTTGATGGACGGTTTCAGCTTTGGGCGCCCAACGAGTGCAGCTAACAAAAAATAAAAAAAAATCATCAACGCGGTCAGGCAAAAAATTTATGCATTTTCATTGATATGCAAAGCACTGCAATCGGGTGTCGTGTGCTACAAAGGGGGCCGAGGAAGGGGGGCGTGGCGTCCAGCAAAGATGAAGAAGAGGCCGAACTTGTGTGCGCGTTTCCGTTTCCGTTTGCAATGCAACTGAGCTGGTGTGTGCGAGTGAGTGTGCGAGTGTGTGTGTGTGTGTGTGTGTTTGGTGCGTACGCAGGTCGACATGTTTGGCGTATTGTCGAATTGCATAATATGCAGTTTTTCATCGGCCATCCGCAGAAATTTACAACCCTACACACATCGATTTATTGCCTGACAATTGTGCCGAATGCAGCAACAATGCGAGTGGAAAATGCCGCCAATGGATTTGTGTCCTGTGTCCTGTACGGCCGTCCAAATGGCGCCTGCACACGCTTCTGCGGGCCTGAGTTATGAGTCCTGCCCACCGCCAGTCGATTGAATGGATTCCACAACAGCAACAACAACAACAACAACAGCAACAACAATTGTTATTTTTGGGCGAATTCCATCAACGAATTTCAATAACAATTTCCCAGGCACGCAGCAGACGAGCCTGGTGGATCCTGGCAGCATCGCGATATCCATCCATGTCCTGCGACCATTGACGGCAATTCGCGTGAAAAATAATGTTTTTAATATTGACAACATGAAAAATGTGAAAACAATAATCATAAATTTTTATTAACAGCAACAACAACAACAACAAGAACAACAATTGCAGTAAAGCAAACTGCATTGCCAAATGTCGCTGCCAACTCGTCGCAAATAACGGCATTTGTGCACAAAAGTAATCGCAATTATCCCCAGCCCCTCCCCTTCCCCTCCTCACCTCGTTCTTCTTTCTCCTCCTCCTCCACCTCCTTCTCCCTTTGATGTATACTGAATGTTTATCGCGTTGAAATGGAAATATTTTTGATGAAAAACTCTAATAAATAAATATTCACAACACTTTTCATGTCTTTTAAAAACAAGTTTTTTTTCATTTACAAAAAGTTGTAGAAAGTTTGAATAATAGTTGTTAATTGATTTAAAAATCTTTTAACTAAAACTGTTATTAAATAATATTGTTTAATAGGATTTTAAGAATTAGCTTATTTTAACCTGCGGGATAAGATATAATCAATTAACTTTGAATTTAAATACTTCCCCTTGCAAAACTTTTATCAAACAAAGAGTTAATTAATTTAGTTAAATACTAAATAAATATTAAATGGTAAAAAATTTAAATGTATATCTTTAATATTAATTTCAATTATTTTTAAGATAATTAATATTATTATTTTAAATTGAGTTATAAGTCACCAAAATAAGTGCTAAATTATGTTCCTTACTATTTACTCTTTATTAATCATATAAACATATTAAATACATTTCTAAATCAATTACAAAAAAACTTAAGTCTGCTTTGTTAACTTTCTTATATGCAATTTTATTTAAAAATTATTCTTTTATACATAATTTTTTATATATTACAAATAAAGCAACCTTTGCTAACTTTCTTATATGTAAGTCAATTTATACATTTAATCAATTTCAATCAATTGAAAAAAAACTAAATCTCTGCCTTTGTAAGTTTCCTATATGCAATTATAGTTATAAAACATTATTGTAAATTCTTTTACATCTTTTGTAAAGAAAGCAACCTTTGGTTATTTTTCTATATGCAACTAGATTTAAATGTGCCCATTAGCGAATTTCGCTGTGAATTTGCTCGAGATGCTCGATTCAAGTGAATGTTGCATGCAGTCAGCTGTGGAATGCGTTTGCCGGAGTACGGAGTACGGACTACGGACTACGGGTGAAGAGCCGCGGGTCCGAGTCCGGGCAGCGTCTTTGCCGTGGAGCACATCATCATCGTAAATCATGGCGGGGCTTTTGGTGGCTCGCGCCTGGACTTGGCCTGGGCATGGGCCTGGGAGGGCCAGGACATTTTGGTTAGTGGACAGTTCTGGACGCTGGCGACTCTAAACATAAAAATAAATAAACGCCGTCCTGACAGGCGGCTTCTCCTCTTCTTCTTCATCTACTTCTTCTGTTCTTCTCCTGTTTGTGTTTGTGTTTTGTTTTTTGTTGTTTTGTTTTGTTTGCAGCACACACACAAAAATTTCATTGGGTCGCATTTTTGTCGCTGCAGTCAAGTGGCGGCCGCTAGATGGCGCTGCTGTGCGTTTGCTGCTGTGCCCTGCCGTAGTAATTCATGAGGATGTGCTGCGAACAGAAGAGCAGGGCCAAAAACGAGAGCCGCGCACTCAAACGGGAGTCGCCCAGAAAAGGATTTCATAAAAATTGCGCAATTTAAAATGTCACAACATAAATTCTGTTTGCGTTTCTTTATGCAGCAGCAGCAGCAGCAACGGCAGCAACAACGGCAGCAACAACGAGGTACAAGGCGCAAAAGGCACAATAAGTATTAAATTTTGTTAGAAGGACCCAACACACACAGTGTCCTTCGGCGCAAGAAAACAACCAGCAGCCAGTGGGCCAAGAGGCCGCAGGCTAACTGTGAGGGGGGATCGGGATGGGGGCTGGGGGCAGGCTGACGCCGCTGACTGGCTGTCGAGCGACTCAACGAAACAAAAGAAATCCAAAATGCACACAAAACCGCGCGCACAGGACACTCACAGCCCTTGCACAGGACAACGCCGTGGCGAATGCGCAACGTCCGTCCATAACTGAATGTGTGTGTGTGTGTGTGGAGGCTACGCTTTGGCTGAGAGCTCCACCAGGCGCTGCCCCAGCAGCTCCATCTCCGCCTGGTCACTCTGTTCGTCAGTGACATCAGCGACGACGTCGCCATCGTCGTCCTCGTCGTCCTCGTCGTCCTCGTCGTCCTCGTCGTCCCCGTCGTCGTCGTCGTCATCGTCACCAGCCGGAAACGAGCCGACATCCTCGACATCGTCGACATCCTCGTCGGCGTCGTCGCCGCTGTCGTCATCGTAAGTTTTCGTTTGTTTGCTCTTCTCCTTCTTTTTTCTTCCCACCTATTTTACTCTATTTTGGATGGAAACGCAGCTGATGCGTGATTCTTTTTTATTCGCGTTTTTTGACATTAGCAAACACTGGAAAAATAGTTGGTAAATTAATGGATAATCTGGAATGAATAAAAAATCTAATAATCTTAACAAGCATTTAACAATATCAAATTATTCCATTAAAGCAATAATATATTTCTGTATTTATTAATTATTTGTTATTGTTTATAGTGTGTAAATAAATAACAATTAAAATTTGACTTTTAATAGAATATAAATAAAATATAGAAATTTCTCAATAATCAATTACTTAAATGTAAGTCAATTGAATTTATAAAAATTCGAAAATTCACTAGGGAAAAAACTGAGTATGTAGAATCAAGAAAGGAGACAAACCATGATCAAAATGGTATCAATCATGAAAATCGGTTGAGTATTGGCAAAGTTATTGGAGTTTAAAATCCGGGAAGAGTACTTTATATAGATTTGGGAAGTTTACATGTCAAATTTTTTTCAGATTTTCGCATGATTTTTGACAAAAAAATTGACCCCCTCAGAAAAACTTTTAAAGTTGATTTTTATGCAAATTTTGATACCCGCAATCGATTAAAAATAAAATCTCGAGATTCTAAATTTTTCAAATTTTTTTTTTTCGAAAATTCACAAGGGGGGAGTACAGTGTTTTTTTCAGAAAAAAGTCGAAAAAAATAAAAT